>VUJU01003009.1:0-30456 GCA_009835225.1 Aphis craccivora | reverse complement strand
TAAATATCTACAAATATCCTTATTAGTTTTAGATATTATAGATTATTACCTATACATTTCCAACGTTAATTTGCGTGGATACACTATAACTATAATCCTACCCAGTACCTACTATCATATTCCTACAAATTCTACACAGCAGTATCTAAGTATGTATTAAAAAATAAATAATATTTTGATAATTTATTAAGTGTTATTAGTACGATCCGAATTCGACGAATTACTTATAACTGCAGCATTATTGGATTCAGTAAAAATACGGGAATTTTTAATTTTGACCTCTATAAGTACAATTATTTGAATTATAGTACAAACAATATCCAATTCTCTGTTCGAAATCATTTCCATAGTTGACAATCGAAGCATTTTTCGATTATTTATCGTGTATACGTGTGTATATAACAAAAAAACACTTAATTGTAAAATCAATACATACATCACTACTCCGCTCAGAATCTAGAATATACCTACAATTTAAAGTAAATATTTTTGAGGTATTTATATCTTATACAGATATTATATTATTTATTTAATTAAAATACTTTTTTTTTATTTGTTTCTACGCAAATTAGATCCATGACATTTTCACTAGAAAATTATTGGAACGTATACCTATATTAAATAATAGTACTCTAAAGACTCGCAGTATTTCGTTGTTAGAGACATCATTGCTGCTAATTGATTGTTGATTGAACTCGATTATTTGTTTACTGTCATTTATAAATTGAAAATCATTAATACAATAATTTCAATAAAATCCTATTATTTAATTAATTGTTTTTCGTCACTATAAACGATGGTGGTTACAATTACAGCCCGTGATGCTTGCAAAGTCAAAATTTCGATTCGCGTTCTTCCAGTACATTTTTGAATTTTTTTTTTTTAAATCTTATGTGTAGATATAATAAAACATAACGTGGAGATGGAGCACCGCGTCTCGCGTGAAGGCCTATTATCGAAAATTTCGGGTGGTGTTGAAATATCTAACAAACGTGAAGTCACGAAATGTATAGTCGTTATCAGCTGCCATACACATTTACCTACCCGCGGGAGCAGTTACACCTGAATACAAACCAAACGTATCGAGCCTAACAATAAAATAGAAAGCGTAAATAAACCAATCTATTCTTTTCTTACATAACACGAAACGCATAGCTACTTTATACCCGTGTAGTCGTGTATTAGGTATATCACCTATAATATACGCTGGTCACTGAGCAGTAAGAAGGTACCTACAGTCATCGTAGTAATCATATGCGCATTATTCATTATAATAAATGTCTATATATATACATTTAAAATTGGATATTGATTTTGTATTCCATTGAACGTGTTATACACCATTACATACCTATTTGTTTTATATTATTATAATATTATTGTACCTACCTATATAGTTTATAGTGGTTTAAATTGGATATCGAAGGAGAAAAACTGTCGAGATTTAAGGCGAGTATAATAATGAGTACTGCAACTGTGGCTGCCGGTAATCATATCTTATTATTGTCTATAATATTGGTATCTAAACTGAATGTTTCAATCAAAAACGATGCGAACGCGGGTAATTCATAATTTATTATTCGTAACGCACGCACACGTTCCGAATTGGATCGAGAGTGAAATAAATAATATTTATTTATATACGAATATAATATAATATTTATACGTACCTATTATTTTCCTCGTGTAATAGAAATCTGATTTATTTTTCGGTTATAATTCTTTCCTTTATAGAACCACATGTTTATTATTTTAATACTGTATATGCGTATAGTCCTGGCATCCTGCATTGTTAAAAATTAATATAATAGTGAAAACCATAGACGAAACTACGAGTCAGGCCTTAGCCTGACCTATTGCCTACAGGCTACAGGTTATCGGCCTCGAAAATGATACACACTGGGTACATATTAATTATTATATTAAAAATTGACAATTGTAATTAAAAAATATATATATAATAAAATACCGTTTTAGTGGTTATTTTCCTGAAACTTAGGACGATAAATACGTATATATTTTTATCACTCTTTACTATAATGATAGTAAGTTTTAGCTTTTTCTACTTGATGTAATTTTATTTATAAATTATAAGAAATATCAAAAAGAATAAGTTTTTAAAATATCTTATTAAAATCAAAAATTAAAATTATTTTTAGGTGTTTTTATTTCTGTTTAATTTATTTCTCTAAAATAATTATATATCTATAATACCGTGTCCTACGTGAATTCGGCGAGTGCATCGTGCACGCGAATTCTACTATATTCTGAATTGAATTCTGACCATGCTGTTCCGTTGCATTCCGATGCGGCGAAATAAAAGCTGTTTTGTTTTTCGCCACACTCGCCGGATTCACGTATAAGACACGGTAAAATTCTTATATTTAAATAAACCGTGTTTTATACACGTGTGCAGGGATTTGTGCAATTTTTTTTTTGTCAAATATAAGTATATTTATAGAAATACCTAATAATAACTAATAACTTATAAGAAGAGTGGTGGTAGCCGATATCTACAGGCCTTATTTTCGTTGCGGTGACACGGTATCCACGTACCAGAAACGGGCTGTTGCTAATTTATTAATTATCGGTATATTTTCTTGGAATTCAATGTAAAACTTGAATATATTGTAGCAATATAATAACTAAAAAAAAAATGTATTAATATCTAAGCATATACAATAATAATACAAAAAACAAAGCCCAGAGTATTAATATTGTGTAAATATATAGGTAAGATCTCCTATAACATTAAAAAATATAAATAGCTAAATTTATTTGACGATGGAGGGGGAAATTTAAAAATATTTTTACACAAAATGTCTAGGTTTGTCTATGGTAAAAAACACGGAAATAATAATAATAACAATAATATACTTGCATTCAATAAAATAGAAACAGAACTACAGAACGTAGTCTACATTTCACATAATTGGTCAAAATGAACAAATATCTTTAAGGATATAAAGCAACATACAAGAAGAACTACATAAAAAAATTCTATTTATAATTTGTAACATAAAATATACAGTTGTAGAAAACTTAAGTATATTTTTATCTTGCGGATTAAAAAAAAATTCATAGGTACTCGAACGGTCATCCATGGATTCAGCCGAAAAAAACAAAATATTTTGATTTCATTCGACATTGACCAAATGTATATTAGTCATATTAGGACGTATTCTAATAACAACAAAATACAAATAACAATTAAGAACATTGTAATTTACAAGTTACTATTGTTTTCGTTTAAAATCAAATATTTTACGTGTAATTAAGTCTGACCATAAGTCCATAACCTTAGATTAGATTTATGTACGGTGTACCTCATTATTCACGCACAATTTGTTTTTGATAAATTATATAAACTTCAACGGGTGAGTCGGTGAGTGTACTATCTAGATTGACAACAATGCCTTTTTTGTAGTTCAAACAGCATTTGTTTACTATTTTATATAACCACGGGTGTCTGATTGTATAGGTAATAAATTACAAGTTATATAAACGTATCATTATGACTTTACTTGCCAGTAACCGCATAATCCATATTAAATTACTCGTTAAGCAGATTGCATTAGTAAAATCAACGAACTGATCAACGATACGTTTCTGATACTTCGAAAGTTCGAAAAAGCGTACAATATACAACTACACTACGATTTTACGCATTGTCGTGTTAAGTTCAATGTATTACGAATTACGACATTTGGTTTTGCACATTGGGAATAGGAATTATTATCTTAAGCAATTCGTAGATTTTTTTATTAATGTTTTATTTTTGGAGTAGTATTTTACACATTGTTACAACTCATTCTAAAATTAAAATATAAAATATAAAAGAAGCCCTATAAATTTTAACTTTGAGTCTGACAATGGTAAATTTACTCTAATATTAATAAGCCGACAATACAAAATTAGCTCTGTTGTATATATTTTGTAAGACGGAGACAAGTATGTCGTATATAATATAGGTATAGTATAATACTCGTGGGTGTGGCGATGACGTCCTCTTATAAATACTTCGCATTTACGACTTCATGAGGTCCTTCATAACTGGCGGTGTACCTTTACGGTCAAGTGACTTTATTATTATAGCGTATCTTATACTACCTATTATTCGACACCGACAATAAGATCGTGAAATGTAATCAATACGAGTAGTATATACAACAACGTCAACAAGACAACAACACATAGTTTATATTTTAGGCAACCGTCAAAACGTATAGTTTGATTCGGCACTAAAACTGCCATTGCCATATATTATATTGTGTAATATAACGATTTAGTTTATTGTATAATATATTTATATATTATATTCTATAAACATAAATAATAATATAGATGCCAGGTGGTACCGCTATAGCGTATAATAATATAATATTGTGATAAGCTAATGTACGCACGTCATTGCATGTTAGCAGTTGTATATGTTGTACCGGATGTTGACGGTTGACTGCGGCAGGTCTGCAGCTGTATAAGTAAGTTAATTATTGCTATTTGTTACCCATTGCTCACAATGAGGGTTTTTAAAAGACACCCGACACGTCGATCTTAGCGTCGGTGGTTAGAAATTGACATCCGTGAAGTTGGCCCCCTACAGAGAAGGTACTGTAACTGTATATAGTATACTATAATATAATATACTAAATAGTATAATACTAATTAGTAATTATTATTTACCAGTGGTGTATTTAGAATTTCTTCGAGGAGGGAGATGATTAAAATTGTCAATGAAAACGTCTCGGCAATTTATTACCTACTAATAAAGTGATAAATAGAAAAAACATAAATATAAATAAATAAAAAAAGGGTTAGGTTATATCTCCCTCATCTCCCCTCTCCTCAGTAAATACGCCACAACTATTTACTGATGAGTAATAATAACTAATCAGTACCTATAATAATTAAAATGTATTTTACCTACATTTGGTAGGTACTTAGACACTTTATAGAAGCATTTGCATATATTATAGAATTCTATTTGACGACCAATAGTAGTAAGTAGTATCTATAGATTATAGATCTACATATTGTGCATGTCATACGATGTATCCTACGCATAGACAGCGTAGACACTAGACACATGGTATAATATAATATTATTCTATATCGTCTGACGTCTGTATAATATCAACTGTCAACATGATTAAACTTCCGGTCTTACAAGTTACAATATATTAAAGATTATATTTTGATTATCATTGTTTCACCCATAATGTCCCACCTACATGTAATTGACAATAGGATAATATTTAAAAACATGATTGTTGATTTTTTAGCGTAGGCATTTATGGTAGAACGATTATGTTCAACAAGTCTTCGGCTTTTCACACACGCGATAGCCATTAAACGTTACACACTTACAAACAAAATTGAAGAGGTATTATGTATTTATGTTAATAGTTCATAATGGGTGTGTGTTTACTATTTTGTGTTAAACCTGGACAAGCACGATATTTATAGAAGTTTTTTTAGTGAAATTGTAAATTTTCTCCTTGAATTTTACACTTGCAAAATCGCAAGCGTGCGTGGAAAAGTTTTGTTCTATGAAAAGATATAAGAACCTATAACCATTAGGCCCTTTTCACACACACACACGGATTTTTGACGGTTCACTTATGCATGGCTGTATTTTATAACCATTACCACTTTACCACCAGCGTTTATAACTACAACGAATAGACGTCGACAGCAAAAACAACTGACAACGGGCACAAGTATCACGACTATGTCGTGCGGAAACCGTAAGAAAGCCGTGTATGTGAGAAATTTCTACATCCGTGTACACGGGAACCGTGTGTGAAAAGGACCTTGTACGACTTGTACACGACTTCCCTTATCAACAGCAATTAGAAAACACCAAGTACCTGTGTTTTAATTATTGTTGTCTGTAATATTTAGAAATAATTAAATAAAATACAATAATAATATTATTTGCTGAAAATAATACTGTCGTAAATCAGTTGATTAAATAAATTAATATGTCTAGTGTTTTGGGTCAGCGCATTATATGAGAGAACTTTCGTATACAAAAAAAAAAAAAAAAAAATTCTGTTAACTCGGTTAGGTACGAGTTCTTCCAATCGTATACGAGTGTACGGCTCATGATATTGTACGTGAATACGCAACAACCGTAGAGTACCAGAACATGTACATAAAACATCGATGTATTCGGTAATACGGTATAATATAATATTGTTGTGATATCTATCATAGAATTCGGTGACCGGTGCAACATTTGATATTTTTTTTTCATAAAAATTAATATTTCGTTATTCCAGAACCGGCAAAACGTGTTAATTATAACGAGTACGACGAACAAACAGCAGTTGTAGCAGTTGAAGTCGTCGAGTACCCACTTGGATAGGTATTGCAGAAGTACGTCGTACAGTCAATGGCTCGCAGTACAGTTTTTTTTTTTTTTAAACACGAGGCAGAACAAAAAAGGCAAATTGTTATAAATTTTTTTCATCACGCACATTCTTAGACTCGAGTCCGCGATATCTCCTAAAAGAACTCAATGCCACCGGCAGTGATATTATAGTGTTGTAGGCTGAAGGCTCTAGTATTATTACTGCGTTGAATACGATTCGATAACACTGTTGTGTACCTACAACACAAAACACGGTGACGACGAAATAATAAGGAACCGAATAACAATAACAATAACAACAAAAACAAAATAAAATACCAAAACACCGCACCGTCGCCGCGTAGCGAACACGACGTTTTTCGCCGAACGGCGACACTAGAGCGCGTCGATCACGGCGCACTGCCCGCGGGGCACGGACCGTACGCGCCGCCGAAGAAGTACCTATACCTATAACATGCCTGCCGAATAACAGCCAAGCAAACGACCACGAAAAAACCTCGCAGACGCTCCACGCACGGTCGGTACCGCGGTAAAGTTTTGGCATCGCGCGCGCGGGCCGTCCGTCACGTCTCGCCTCCCGGGCCCGCCGCTCGCGCTCTCGCACGCACAGTCTCGCGGCGTCCGCACGCACGCGCGCGCACACGTCACAACACCACCAACTCGATCGTTGGCCGGCAGAGTCGCGAGCGGCAGTACGGCGGTACTCGGCTGGGCGTGTTTTGGTCGCCGCCGCCGCCGCCGCCGATAATACACACTCACACACGGCAATATCATTCCACCGCGACGGTGTTTGTGTGAGTGTGTGTGTGATTGCTCGCCCGTCGACGACGACGACGACTCGCGACGCGAAGTACGGAAGACGGCCGAGAGACCACACTCGACGACGCCACCGCCTAACGCACACGACATCCGCCGCCGACGATTAGATTTGAGAATCGCGACAGGCCGTCCTCCTCGCTGTCCGGTCTGCTGCTTTCGGTCGTCGGACAAGACTTCGTCACGGCGGTCAGCCGTCCGGCAAACGACGCCACCGCCGCCACCTCGTCGTCTGCTCCAAACACAAAGGTGAGTCACGCAAAACGTTCGGCTTTGTGTCCAGCAGTAGTCGTCACCCGACCCACCACCCACCCGTGGTCAGGGTGGTTGCCGGCGACCCGTCGTCTGAGACGGTGTGTGTGTGTGTGTACCTTATGGACCACAAGTCACGCGATCGTCGCGGAAGTTGGTGGGAAGCACAGGGGCGACCTTTTTTTCGAATATCAACAGATAGGCTCCGATACGATTTATACCTATCGTTATGGCAGCAGTGAGGTAGGGGAGATACTACACCTCACTGCTGTTCTATGTCGACTTACAGAATTGTTTTGGATTGTAAAACGTATTATAGACTATTCCGATAGAGTTTAGATACCAAGCGGTTTGTATCCGATCGCGTTTTTGGTATCAATTCCTACTGTCTGACCTTTATAAAATATAGACTGAGCGTTTTAGAGTATGAGTCGTTCAGACGTACCTATGTATCAGGATATTCAGTGTTGTCGACTTCTGTTTCTGTCCGTCTTTTAAAATATCGTCAACGACCGTGCTCTGAAATGATTGGTGTATGAGCCGCTCTTTCAAATATTATCTGTCACCGATACATTAGTAAATTGTTTATAACATTTTCACACCGAGTGTTTTGACCTTATAATATTGTAGTCGAAATTAATTTTTACATGACTAAATATAAATAAATCAATAAATAATTGGATTTAAAGATAACACAAACTCCGACACAAACAGTGAAATTATGGATAATAACTTGATATAAATGGGTTGTTGTTATTAATCCAAAATTTAACATTTATTTTTATAATTATATTTTAAACTATCATTTAGATAATACATAAATAGAAGTTGAAACTACTTGAGATAATTATAAACAACTGTTTACATTAAAGGTAGATAGTGAATACATGATGTGACCAATTATAATATTTGAATGAAATAGGGAAGGTACATTAAATAATGTACATTTTACTTAGTTACCTAATACATTTTTTGGGAAATTTACCTAATAATTTTACCAGTAAAATTGATAAATTTCTGTGAAATACTGTTTTATAGTTCATAGTGATATAAAGGGTGATATATGATACCCATTCAATCTTGAAACAGTTATTGTTACAATATTGTTGTAAAGAAAGTTGATAAAGAAAATGTACAAATTTAAACGATAGACTTTGATGTCTTTGTTACCATTTAATTAAACTAAAATAATAATCTTTAATCACTTATCAGTCATAATTGTCTTATAGAAATCTCTATTTATATTTTAATCCTAATATATTGATAAAAAATTCATAATTTAAGTGGTTACTTGATTTTTAGTACAGTTAAAAGAATTTTCTGTATACAATTTTTTTTGTTAAATTTACGACTCGTATTACTACAAAATAGTAAATAATATTTTATAAACCTAATACACCAGAGAAATTAATATATTTACCTTGTACCTATGTTATTATTTACGTATAGGTCTTAATATGTTTATTCATGTCATTTATCATTGTTTATTATTTCTATTTTTGTTAAATATAGTTAAAGATTAAATGATGTCTATAATTCTTAGTATAATGAAATAATGTAAATGTAGTGTTGGTACAAAATGAAATACTATTTAATCATACATACTTATTTTATTGTTTTAAGCGTGTTTTTGTTGAGTAATTAACTGGGTTATAATATTTAATAATATAATTTATTTTATCTTTTCTACATAGACTTATTAATTGTTAATTCAATAAATAACCAATTACATAAAAACTAACTATTAAAAGTTTTATTTAAATTAATTTACATTCTTAATATAGACAATGGCTATTATTAACAATAAAAAAAAAAATCAGTTTAGATGATAAGTTATAATAAACACTCCCTTAAATTGCCTGAAAAGAAAAACACATACCTATACATCTAAATTAAGTGCTTATAGATAAATATTTCTGTTTTACAACATGGGTTGATTTATATTAAAAACAGTGGCGTAGCCAGCAGGTAGGCCTGGTAGACCCGGGCATACCCACTTTTCTCCAAAAGCGAATGTTTTATATCATTATAAATATGATTTTAAATATAATATTTTATATCGACCTACCCAAGAAAAATTGTCTAGCTTCGCCACTGATTAAAAACCTAAGTAATTTAAGTTTTAGACATAATTTTAAGATATTTTTTTAGTAAATTATTAAAATAAATAGGTACTTAAATTTAGTTGACTGTTTGGTATAATTAATATTTGTTTTTGATATATAAATATTAATATTTATTAATATTTTTTTTTTGCATTACATTAAATATGTATTATTTTTTTTTTGAAAAAATGATGTCAATTGGTATGTTATAGTCTGAGTACCTAAGTTAAAAATTTTAATTTAATTATGTAGGAAGTTAATAGTAGTAGGTAATAGAATACTTTAATTATTCGGGACATGTTTTTTTATAAATTAATTCTTAAAATATATACTTACCAATTATATTCCAAGATTTCTATATAATTTAAAATATATTTTTAGTTTTTTATCTATTCATTTATATTTGAGTAATAAAAATAAATTTATTATAGGCTAAATAAAAATAATATTTGTGTGGTTGATAGTTATCACTCATCAGTCATAAACATAATTCAATTAAAGTTTATGTTTTATTATTTTGTAGTTTTCAAAATTCCTATTACTTAAATGTTGAAGTCATGTCAATAAATTCTTAATTTATTAAAAACCTTACCTACTCTTATTATGTTATTTATTGTAACTAATAGTGAATGCTTCATTCATTGTCCATGACTGACTGAATTAGATTTGTCCACTTAATAGATACCAGGCAAATTACATTTGAAGTTTATTATGTTTATTAACAAAACTGTCAAATTAGGAATTTAATTATTATTCATACTCTTTAAGCATAATATGTTAAGTCTTAAGTATAATATTCCATAGTAATCTAAATAATGCTTTCACTACTTTTAATACATTTTGCATTGGGACTTGTTCAATGAATATAAAATATGTTGTGTAGACTGCGAGATTAAACTAAAATTTGCAATTCTTGTGCTACCTCAATGATTTTAAAAATGCAATCATTTAATTTTTTAATATTTTTATGTAACTATGAAATTATAATTATATTAAGAGGACATCGCACCTGCATTTGTTGACTCCGTCTTACACGTATATGACATAGTAAATTTTCATTCTGCAGTTTCAATAGTCTACTTTTAGTTTTGATATTAGAGTGAATTGACTTTTTATCAAACTTTTAGGTAAGAACATTATCTGTGTTCTTTTGTTGGTTTTTTAGGATATTTTAATTTTTAAATAATTATGACTTATGACTTATGAGTATGAAAAATATTAAATACTTAAAAAAGCTGTAAGATGGAGACAACACGTGTGGGTGCGATGTCCTCTTAGTGAATACAGTTTTGAGGCATTTGCATAATGGTATGCTTCTTGCATATACTTAAAAATATATTTTTATTTTCTGTTGCAAGTATATAATTCAATGTTTATCTCCAAACAGAGTAAAATTGTTGGTTATTAAAGCAGTATTACTAAATATAATCTTACGCTTGATTACACTGCATTTAATATTATTTTTATTCGTTATGTAGGTGTCTAGATGTTACACTTAAATAATTTCAAATGATAAAAAATATTTTAGTTGCATTTTAACTATTATGTAAATCATAAGTATTATTCAAGTGTTTATAGGGTGTTCAGACCTTTTATTTTATTTAAAATTTGTGTTAGTTTTCTAGAATTAAATATTAATCAATAATCATTAATATATAGGTATATCAGAACTAGTATTACATCATTTTATAATTGTATTAACTTTCTGTTTACTGATGCTCATCATTCCCATTTTCGTTATATTATAATAATTGTTGTTTATTATGATTATGCTGTATAAAATTGGTTGTATTTTATAGTTTATCGATAGGTGAGCAACATTGATTCTCACTATTTTATTATTTAGTGTCTGTGCATTGTTGAACAAGTTGAAGAGTTCTGCATCATAGTAATTAGTTAAAATGTCTCATCAGTGATAATGACAATGTCATCACTGAAAAGTCTTAGATTATTACTATAAACACTAAATTGTCATAGGTAGCTCCATTCTAAAATTCTGTTTTATTCGTCTTTATATCTACAAATAAAAGAAGTAGGGCAAATAAATTTTCTTTTAAGGAAAAAAAAAGTATTATTAAAATATACAATTGAAATTAACTATGCACTGGAAAATGAAATGTCCAACTCTATGTCCTTGAAAGACAAAAACCAGTGCTGATTAAAAATGCATTAAGTATATAATTGACCATATCAGGCTGCGTAAATACTAAGTAAAAACCAAAATCTAGTGTTCTACGATAAATATGAATTAGGTTTAGGTATAAATTTTCTTTTATAAATAACAAAACTAAAACTTCAATAACTACTTATTTTGAGATTCAAAATCTAACATTTAAGTCTAGATCATCCTAAAACTCCATATTGTTAGTTATCTGATCTCCTTAAGTGTATAAGACTAGTTGAATACTTAAATTTCTATTAAAATAATGTTTTTGAAATTATGTAATGTGTATAATTTAATAGTTTTAGTCTTTTAAACTGCTTGATATAATTCTAAAACTTAATGGTTTTTTCTTAGTATATTACATATGTCATATATTATTATATTACATAATATATTACAAATAATTTAAAATATAAGTGAAATTGATGGTGTTTGGTTGAAAAATAAAATAAAATCACAAGAGGGATCAAATGAAAAACATAATGCAAATAATAAAGATTAGATAATGATAATATAAATGTCTTAATCATAGTAATGTTACTAATAAAGTAATAACTGATAACATTTTATAATTATAAGCTTATTTTTCTTAGAAAGTAGTTAGTATTTTATTTAAAATAATAATTAATTTTAATAAATGTTTTGATAATATAAAAAATAATATGCATAATATATTGTATTATTATGTTAATTTGAATTAAGAGTAATTACTAATAATTATTTTATATTTTCAGAATATGATTTGTCAATTTCAATGCATTTAAATTTTCTTGGACAATTTAAGTATTACTACAGTTATAATAAGTCCATACAGTTATGTTGGAAGCTAGATTGTTAGCTGCCGATCGGGAATCAGCTACTTGGCAAGGCAAGTCATTAGGAAATAACATACGACCTCCGCCACACACACCTCATCATCACCACATGTCAGCCATGAGACCAGGTAAAATTTTTCACTTTTTTGGCTTATATTTTTTGTTGGCTTTTTTTAATAAAAACTTTGTTTTTTAGTAAATCCTAAATCCAACAATGAAGAAAATTGTTATGTTGTGGCTAAATACGACTATGTTGCACAAAGTGCCCAAGAATTAGATTTACGAAAAAATGATCGCTATTTATTATTGGATGATTCAAAACATTGGTGGAGAGTTCAAAATGCTCGTGGATTCTCAGGTTATGTGCCAAGCAACTATGTGAAGAAAGAAAAACCTTCTCTCTTTGATAGGTTAAAAAATATTTACTTAACATTTTAGTAAACAACTACCTAAATAAAAATTATTCTGATTAATTCGTTTTTGTAATTTATACTATAGTATAAAGAAAAAAGTGAAAAAAGGTGCAGGTAACTCAAGCACTGGTAGCAAGACATTACCATGCAGTAGTCATGGCAATGGTCGTACTGTGAGTGAATCTCCTTCAATGGCCAGACGTTTACCAGCTGATCCATCTGAGGCAATAGGTACAGCTCTAGTAAAGTACAACTACCAAGCTCAACAACCTGATGAATTATCTTTAATCAAAGGAACAAGAATATTAATTCTTGAAAAGAGCAATGATGGGTAAAGCTTATATACCATTGACGACTATATTTATTTATAATGAAATACATATAGCTAAAATGTGAAACTTGCTTACAGTTGGTGGAGAGGTCAAAGTGGTTGTATGGCAGGTTGGTTTCCTAGTAATTATACCACTCAAGAAGATGACAATAATGGAGATGACATGGGCCTCCACACATATGCAATGGCTGAGAACGTGTTGGACATTGTTGTTGCCTTATATCCATTCACAGGTACATCTGATCAGGAACTGAGTTTTGAAAAAGGTGACCGCCTAGAAATTTTGGAAAGACCTGCTGCTGATCCAGAATGGTATAGAGCTAGAAATGGACAAGGTCAAATTGGCTTAGTACCAAAGAATTATTTGCAGGTAAATTGTTTTTCGATGTTTTATACATTAAAATATCTTGTTATGAATATTATAATATATTTTATCATGTAAATATGTATATTTAAAGGAACTCAGTGAATATTTAGCACAACCACTAATTCAAGCAGCTAGTAGTGTACAAGTTATTGATAAACCACATTTGGTTGGAAAACCATGGTATTATGGAACAATTACTCGTGCTCAATGTGATACTGTATTGAATAACAATGGACAAGATGGAGATTTCTTAGTTAGAGACAGCGAGACTAATGTATATTTACAATTCATATTAAATACCTAAAATAAAAGTTTATTTACATAGTTGTTATTTATATACAGGTAGGAGATTATTCAGTGTCTTTAAAAGCACCAGGACGTAATAAACATTTCCGAGTCCATGTAGAAGGAGCATTATATTGTATTGGCCAACGCAAATTTCATACACTTGATCAACTTGTAGATCATTATCAAAGAGCTCCGATATATACTAATAAGCAAGGAGAAAAATTGTTTTTGGTCAGAGCGTTGCCTCGAGCAAATCCTTAATGATTTAAACATCGGTAAGTGTTGTTACTACGGTAACAATAATTCTATATTTTATACATAAATGTAATTGTATTTTAATTATATCTGAATTTATTTAATTGTTAGGTATCAATAACAATAATTACTATGTTAGGATTATTATTAATGGTGCACAATCTATAATATTATATAAGTTATTATTGTTTTGAAAAAAAATTATTTTATTGTATTAATTTTAATCATTCATTCTTATTATTAACAATCGTGATAAACTATAATGATTGTATATGTATTTTATTAACAATACTGGTAATATTAAATTGTTAACTATTTATTTATTTTTTTTGTGCACACAATCATGTATAGTGTATACTAATGCATGTGTTTAATAATACTTTTATTCTTGCATTAACTTATAATGTAGTTTAAACTTGCTCTAAAAGTACCATTAGTAAATACCAATTAATTGAGTAATATAAATCTAAAAATACCACTTTCTTATTTGTGATGAATTTATATTTACTTATAGAAAACTAATTTTCAACGATTCATTAAAATTCATTTGAATATTAACTTGTCACCTAGGGCTTATACAAATCATATTAATTTAAAATGGTGGTTAATAGGTTGATATGGTGAATCACATTTTAATGATATTCGATACTTAACACTCCAATATAAAATTAATAACCTATAAAAAATAATATTTTCAGCAAACCCCACGGACTGATATCAAATAATACTGATATTAGTATATTACATCTAAATTTAAACATTTTTTTGAATTAAATACAATTTTAAATTGCAATATAAACGTATTTTCACTAACTATACTCAACTATTGTATTTTTATTAATTTACTTAGACAGTATTTTACTAATCTGTTCATTATTTTGTGCCATATATATTTCAAAATCATTGTTTAAATGATTGATTAAATTATATTGTTTGTTCATTATTTAATACATATATTTTTTATATTTTTAGAACAATGAAAACCGTAAAATAAATTGGTGTGAATATCAAGAAAAGTTATAATCTTATGATATTACATAGAAGTGAATTCTCCATAAGTTAATTATTATGATAAGGAATCAAGATGTTCTAAATGTGTTGAATAACAATTATTAGAACTATTCAATAGACTAGTCATTTAATAAGTTTTTCCAAATTATTTTATAAATCTGTTATCTTTTTCATTTTTTCTTGAACTTTTGTTTTTTTGGTAACATGAACTTAATTTCTAATACCTACCCCCCTTTATTTTGTTATAAAATAATAATTATTTATTCATAATTGGTGTCGTTCCATAACCAATCACTTCAGTGCTAAATAAAATAGTGATATGACTTGCTCTTGTTCTATTCATAATCTGCTGTGAAAATGTGATAATGATTTGTATTGCTATTTTGTATTTCGACTTTTATATAAAATTATAATAGTTTTAATAATATTATACGGTATATATTGTCATTGTGTAAATGTAAATAGTGTAATTAATAATAATAATTATCATTATCATACAGTAGTTAAAACATTAAGAAATTTATCCTCAAATATTGATGAATAAGTTTCTTATGAAAGTAAAGAAAAAATCAAATAATTAAACAAAGAAATTTAGATCATCATTTTTTATATTTGTATAATTTTTTTGATTTTTTTTTTTTTTTTTTTTACTATTAAAGTAAGTTTAATATAATAACACCCTAATATTATTCAATATTTTTAAGTACCTTATAAAAACTATCACTACTAGTCATAACTGTGTATTAATAATGTATTATATATATATATATATATATGGTTACAAACAATTAATGTTTGAAAAAACGCCTATTTAATGTACATCACTGTTATATAATAATTTTGTAAACAGAATAGTGCTTTTATTCAGATCTCGTTTATATGTATAAAATATGTATATGAACATTCAGACTTGATGAATTTGTTTATTAATCTGCTACACCAAATATAAAAATAACTATCATCTTTAATAAGTATATTAATAATATATGAATCTATAGTTATGTAAAACAATGCTCTCTTGAAAGGGTGTTGACATTTTTGTTTTCTCTTTTTTTCATGACTCGTAGGTAGCTTAATCGTATTTAGTGAAATTCATTACATTATAATATGTAGTTTTTCTATCATTATTTTTAATCAAATTAACAGTAAACTTACTATTTAATTTATATATTTAATTTATTATTATTTTTTTTTTTGTTTTTGTTCTTTTTTTTTTATTTAATCAGATGTGTCAACTATTCAGATCATGTATGTTATGGTCTAGTTATTCCTATAATATAATAATAAAATAATATGTGTATTATGATTAGGCATCTTGAAGCATCGATACAAATTTTGTGGTTATCGAATATTTTTAAAATGTGTTGTAAAATGATAATCTGAATTTGACTAGGTTTAGAATTTTGTATGTTTTTATTGATTTTCAAAAAGATATTTTGATGTGTATAATATAAATTTTTTTTCTTATTTTATTTTACACGTAATTTGTATAATTTTTTTCTCACAATATGTAAATAAAAGTAAAATGGTCATATTCGAGTGTATAAATGAGACTTGCATTTACTTTTCTGTCAATATATATTATAATACAGGTCTACATATTTAACAGTAGTATTGTATTTATTTTAGTAGGCAGTTCAAAAATTTTATAATTATGGTAGTTGGAAAAGAAGATAAATTGTAAAATACATGCTTTATAACAATTATATTTTTCACTTTTCTTTATGTAAAAAAATTAATTATCAGTAGGCATTGTAGAAGTGACATACTTTCGCAGCATTTTAATTTTAATTTAGTATTATTTAATAACAACTTATCATAAAAAGCTGATTTAAGTGGAAAAATAATGGCTTTGATTTGATCACACAGATTTTATTTTGCTTTTTATTTGGCTGATCCAAATAAACTAAATATTTTTTTGCTGAACCATTGCTCAACATAATCAGATTTTAAAGTAGTATAGTGTTTCAGTTTAACTAGGAGTTAAATATTGTGGAATTATTCTTTAGTTGTCACTGTACAAAGCTTTAACAATTTTTTACATAACAAGGATATTAAACTTGCATTTTATGTCTTTGTCTTACTATAAGTGCATAATAATGCAAATTTACTTCCAGCTGTTCATGTTTAGCTTTGTTAAGTTTAGAACCTTACCTAACCTGTTATTAAATTAAATAATAAGAATCATGGACAATTATATTGTTGTATTTATGATATAATTGTTTAATTTTTAAAATTATTTTTTATAAGAACATAATCTCTGTAAAAACAAATATGGATTAGTGATAAACTTTAATTTTTAAAGTAATGCAGCTAAACTCGAACTGCTAAGCGTAAATGTGCTATTTACAAATTGCTTAAATAGTGGTTGGTATATTTATTTTTTTTAATTTTACTGGTTCCTACCTATTATGCAATAATAGGTATGTATTATATTATAGATTTTACAAATCTATATACCTAAATTTTTCTAAGTTAACTTTTTAAATAAAAAAAAACACTAAAACTCAAAGATCATAAAGTCATAACAGTTGTACACTGTTACATTTACATATTATATTACCGAGTGGCAGTAGGTATTTATATAGTAGTATTTCAGTACCTAATTGATCTTGAATTTGACTGTACATAAAAATAAAATGTATGTTTGTATCTAAGCCAAGATTTTATGTATTTTATCAAATAAATAGTGCAGGTTATAATATTGTACATAATGTCGAACAAAACCTATAAATATTTTAATATGTATTTATGTTTTCAACTAGTTATTAAATTAGTTTGTGCAAAACTATTAATTTGTTAATGTATAAAATATTATAATGTATCATCATTACACTTTATATGAAAACATTGTTCTGTGGATATATGGCGCCCAGTTTTACAAGTTTTATAGTAAGATAACATTTTAGAAAATCAGCTACCCATCTAGTTGCTTGATAGCAGTGTACATTTAGTTACATACCTGCAACGCCGCAAAATAATCGTTACATGATTATAATAATTAATAGTATAGCGATAGCAATATTAAAATGTTTTATAAATAATAGTATGATAATTATTAAGGAAAACAGACTGACGAATAATTACAGAGTTTACTTATTGTAAATTTCCTATCCGTAGCACTATACCTATACATGATCATAATTTTACAGTATTGAAATGCATTAAAAATTAATCATTTTTTTAAAATAAAGTTTATGCGCTAATATTGACATTTTATATGAATGAGAAATAATAAATTGACCAGTTTAACATTTACCATTATTGCCTGCAGTTGAGAATTCGAAAAATGTTCGTATAATATTATGTGTGTAATTCTTTTTCTGATGTTTGAAAGTGAATATGACCAAGTTAGTATCTTTATAACTTATAACTATACTTTTCATGATGTTATGTTTTCTGATGTCGGTATAACAATTAATTTGATCAAAAATTGGGTTTGCATAAAAATGTCCGTTTTCCTTAATTTTTTCTTTATTTTTCTCGATTATTGAAAATTTTAAATATTGGAATTTTAATCTTAACCTCTCTAAAGTTTAAACTAGATGCAATTTATTACTCATCTGCAGCTACTTTACCTTCAAAATCGAAGATTGAATAATTTTTTCAATTATTTAGTACTTATATTATGTGTATAAAAAAAAAAAACACACACACGTCATTATAAAATCAATACATTCATCATTCCACTCAGAATTTAAAATCAATTTGAGTAAATTATAATATATTGCGCAATATCGACATATAATATAGTGGATATTGGAAAAATGTATTATTACATATATGCCCTTGGCGTCACAGCAGTGGACGACGGTAAAAACTTTCAATTGCCCCAGAAATACCTCTAGTTTCTATTCTATGTAGGTATTTTACCAAAAAAAAAAAAAAAAAAATGATAAAATAATAATTTTTACATTATTTTATTGACATATAATATAATTTATAATTATTATTAAATCAATAATTTAGATTTTAACGATTTAACAAAAACTTACCATTTTCTGAGAATGTTTTAAATCATATAGGTTGGTAGTAGCCAGTAGGTAAGTACTACATGTATTAAATTCGGAATCGTTGACGCTTATTCTCGCGTGCTGGTGTAGGTACCAAACAATCATTTTATAGTCAAGGTAAAGTTTTTTATTTTATTTTTATCGTGTAAAGGTGCATTATAATCATATATCAGCTGCCTGTATCGTAACCGCGACTTAATTGTTTTATACTAATAGAGAAAAGGTGTGAGTAATTGCACAAGTGGCCAAAGCTTTCACAGAGTTAATTATATTACCTACGTACCTATATAGGTACATCGCACATGTTTACATATTGAATATTATACACAATAATACACTAGTAATATACCTATTGAAAATAATTATTATTGCCTTATTGTATAAAGTGTCAACGTATTCAATGTTGTACGTATTTTAATAGCTTAAATATCGTTTGAGGTTACGATAATAATTGTCTTCCGAGGAGAACGTTATTAACGATAACGTTGTTTAAATTTTGTTCGTATTATTTTTAATATTAGGACTAGTCTTCGAAACAAAAAAAAAAACAAAACATGTCGTACACCAGTGGTGTAAATTGAGCGGTCCAAATGTAGCAATTGAACCACCAAATTTGAAATCTGGTAGAGCAAGTTTATATTATTGCACCACCAGAAGATCATACAAATTTGTTACCTATAATTTCTATTTTTAAAAATGTACATTTCTTTTAAAAATTACAAGTATGTATAAAATTTAATTTTCTTTCAAGTAGGTATGTCGTTCAGTGGCGTATTTACGAGGGGGGGATATGGGAGATAGATCCCCCCTTGGTCATTTTTTTACTAGTAAGTTTAATAATGTTGCTAAGTGTACCCCCCCCACCGTCGAGGAAATTATGTTTTCCAACGTATATCCCCTCCCTCTGGACAAAATCCTAAATATGTTACTGATGTAGTTTTGTATTTATATCTTAAAATTTTAAATCCTATTTCAACGATACGATTTGGAAAACATTTTACAACGATAATTATAAATTATCTTTTAGTAATTGTTCAATTTGATGCAATATGTTTTAAAAGAGGACGTCGACTAGATTAAAAATAAAAAAAATTATTTGTGTGTTTTTTTTATATACATATATATATAATGTTATATAATGATAAAGTTTATTGTACTAAAATAATTCAATACTTATTTATTAATTTAACATAAAAAAAAATTAAAACAATGTTTATTAAGTGTGGATTTTCAAACAAAGTTAGTATTGGTGGGTTAAAAATAAAAATATTTCTTTGCACTGCCAAAAATTGAGGCCAATTTACGTCACTGAAGTACACGATATAATATTATAATATTATTAATCATCAGGTAAATAATATAATAAATGAAAAACGCCACTACAAGCGAGATATAGTTTATTTAAAATAATGTTTGTTGAAAGGTTCTTTGTTGGCGAGTGGCATTAAACGAATCAAATAAAATCATAATTTAAAGTAGAAAATGGAATTTATAGAATAAAATGAGAACGCGTGATGTAATAATAATAATATGTGGTACTCTGAAGTCAACAAGTGTCAAGAGAAAAATATAATCAACTGTATTGATTAAATATCTGTACTGAATGCAGAACGTGTGAAAAGAAGAGATGAGTTGTACTGGAAATTTCTTACTACCTTTCAAAAGATCTAATAAACGACTAAACCCGAAATTAAAAGCAGCGACATCCTTAAACTGTTCATATACATTAAGAACTAAACTAAAAAATTAAACAATATAATAATATTATAATATATAAAGTAATAAAATAGTGTTATATTCGAAAAAATTAAATTTATATATTATAGTCTAATATAATTACACATATCATATCATCACGCAGTTAAACAATACGAATACAATGAAAAACTTTAAGACAGTTATAATAGAAGTAATAGAACAATGGAATAGAATGGTCTAATACGGTCCGATGGAATTGTTATGATATAAAATATCTATATTTTGTTCTTGAGTAAGTAAAGTATAAGTTTTTTTAAGAATTTTGTAAGGGTTAGGTACTATATGTTTATTTTTAATGGTAATGTATTGTACAATTTTGGATTGAATTATAAATAAGGAGATTGTATTTTTTTTTTTTTGTGTACGGTATTTTGATGTTAGATATTTGTCGTACTCGTATCTCGAGTCATTTTTTACAATAATTTTATTTTTATTTTTTAGATTTTAGTCAATAATTGTTTCATATTGTGTTCAATGTTCCTCTACTTGTAAGAAGTATTATAATTAAATACTATACTCAGTTAGTGCTTGTTCAGTGCCTCCAATTTTTAATATTCAAGGTATTTTAGCTAATTGACTAGTCCCCTTTTTAATAGTTTTATCTAACCTATATTTATTTGATGTTTGTAAAGTTGGGCAATAATGATTTATTTGACATCTATTTTAAGTATTAGTCTAATCATTGAATTAGTATAAACGGTTTAATCGATAAGTGTATGTATATATTTCGTTTGAACATTTTTACTGTGATTCCATCTCACCCACAATCGTTTTCTAAGCCATTTATTGTTTTTATGATTTCTTTTTAATTAATTAAATGAAATATCTGTAGTATTTTAGATTAGTCGTTTTAGTATCTGGCATCTGCATTCTACACCGTCTATATCACTTGTCTTGCATGTTAATATACTTTATGATATAATAAAATATTTGTTGAAATGTTATTATTGATTTAATATAATTTTAATTCAAAATCGATTTTATGTCCAATGGTCTTAGGTGTTGCAGACAGTTCCTAAAAATAAAAACAAAACATCTGACATATTGCGCATGTCATTAACACAGTTTTGAGACAATACAATTTGTAACAATTGTTAAAGACACGTATTGTTTCCAACAAAACAAGAAAAGGTTCGACTTTCGTTTTCGCTAAAAACTTATATAATATACATTACCTATATACAGTAGAGCTTCGATAGTCTGAACGGGTTCAGACCGACTGTTGCTTGAATAGTTGGATTAGTTGAGGTTTTTTAAGAGTACCTACCTACTTTAAAGGTGTTCTCAGTCGTTAGTACTACGAAAAATTATTATTATTATTTATTTCCTACACAAATGACTACCTAAGATATTATTTATAAAACAACGTAATGATTTAAAAAGAATAGTGTTCCGGTAAATACTGAGGATAAAATCACGAAATAAAAAGTAGATTTGGGAAAAAATAAACTATAATACCATTTTCCGTCCAAATCATCGAGACTTCTATAGGCACACTACCACCTATATACGTCACCATTGCGTGAGTATCATTTGAATTGGTAATCGCGCGAATGATAACGGTTTAGGTACAATTAGTAACACGGAATAAAAGAAGTTTTGACACATAATATAATATGTACGACATACACATTCTACTCAAAATTTATACTCAATATAGTCTGTATATGAAAATAATTTTCATTATATGTAACCAACTGGTATATAAATCTTAGTCTAAAATTCAAAAAGATTCTAGTTCTTGGTGTCCTCACCCTCTAATAAAATATCACATTAGTTACATTTATTAATTGGTGTGGGGTTATAAATAACAAAACAACTTAACAACATAATATAGTTTTATAATATAATATAAATTCGTAATACATAATAAGCAAATCCTGCAAATCATTAACTTTACAATATTACAATACTATTTTATCATATCAAATTCATAATTTATGATTTGAATAATCTTTATTATTGTTGTTATTTGTTGTCATACACGTAAAGATACTTTTGATATATATATATATGTATTTTTTTTTTTTTACAACTATTGAATGTCGATTTAATTTTACCCAGCTTGATATGAAAAATAATTATACCTGCTTTTTATATACCTACTCGTGTGTTTTATAAAATACTGATTATAAGGAAAACAAATCGCTTCAATATAATTTTGGACATACGATATTTTAAACGTAGAAGATATATCTGATCGATTTGACGAAAAGTGAAAACTACATTACTAGAAGGTTAACAATAATATAGGTACGTATTATGCCGATTGCCGACTACTTAATGTATGTTAATATTTCAGAAATCAGCGTTTTCTCAACAAAAATGTGAGTAGTGTAAAGTGTTAACGCCAGACTTAAATGAGACAACTAAGTACTAACAATATTGTAAATCGTTTAACATCCCTTTCAATATATTATACCTATGTGACTTATTTTAACACAGACATCGTAAACGATATGATATTGTTGTAGTGAATAACTAGTTAATATTTTGCCAATTGGCAATTTGTGTTTATAACATGAAGAGTTTATTTTTGGATAATTTATTTCGAAAAAAATTGTTCAAATAATAATAACAAGCTTATATAATATTATTAATCATTTTTTAAAATTTTAAAATTTTAATATTTGTACATTGTACATTACACATCTTATTTTTGTATGTACCTACAATCTATATAATACAGATAATTTTTCACACTTCATTTGGTATACATATTGTAGTACAAAATATTATATATTAATGTAATATTTATTTACACGTATTCTATATATAGCGGTCAATTGATTTTTGTCGAATTTCAGAGAGTGGTCATCTTTATAGAATGACCACCACTAAATAATGGTAATTATTTCTGGTCCCTTCGGTGACTATTATAATATATTATGGAAAATATAATTTAATATAATAGTTGTGAAGGTCTTATGTACTATATTTATATAAACTATGTTTATTATATGAATATTATGAAGTAGTTAGTTCACCCATGATAGGCGCACATAGTGGGGTGCTAGGGGTGCTAAGCACCCCTGGCTTCAAATCAGCACCCCCAGTCTAAATACTACATTCAAAACACAATATATTATATTGAATTTAATAGGTACCTGAAGATATTCAAATTATAAGTAATATGTCATTTATATATTGAATTTATGGATTATAATATTTTCGAGAATATTTTGCTTATTATAATTTGAATATATCTACATATTAAAATATTATAAGTGTAAACAGTTTTTTTTTTATGATTTTATATAGATTATTAAAAATTAATTTAAGTTATTTTTCAAAGTAATACCTATTTTAATAAATTAAAATATTATTTTAGACTTTAAAAAAATGATTTTTTAAAACACTTCAAATTTACCATAAAATATGTTTTAGAAGTTAGGAAACACTTGTCAAATTGGGTAAAGTGTTAGTGTTATTTAAGCACTGTCACTTTATTGACTGATTTAAAATATTATTGTTGTATAATATGTATACTAAAAGTAGAAGACTAAAAACTTCAATTTTTTGCTAGTAAAGATTTAGATACCTATACATAATTATTTTTGGGTTTATTACCAATGTATAGTTGGTATTATTGGTAATAATTGAAATAATACATCTCAACATTTTTAAAAAATTTTATCATTTTTTCATTTTTTTTTTTTTTTTAAGCATTAATCAGTGACAAGCATAGACAATTGTTTATTGGTGACAAACTTAATGTTTGAAGTATTTTCATAGATTAAACATACATAGATAGCCAACGCCGTGTGATCGTTTGGAAATCACATTCCATCGGAAATGTACCGGAGAACATTTATTTATTTATATTATTAGTTTGTTTTGTACCCAACTGCTAGTTTATTACCAGCTAAATCGGGTACGACGGCTTGGTCGCGTTACTGTATGTTTAATCTATGGTATGAATTTAATATTTCTTTTTTAGTTTTTTCCAACATACAGTATGTTGGCTTAAAAAATGTAATATATTATTCCTATATAAAAATTGTTATGTTGTTATGACCAGAGGCGTAGCCAGGATTTTTTTACGAGAAGGGCCAAACACTTTTAACTCGAGTCACTGAAAATCAAAAACAACATAAAAAGTAATAAACACTTTTAATAATACTTTTTTAACTTAAATATTCTATTATACAAGTATACAACTGATAACAAGAAATATATTAGTAAAAAAAAATAAAAAAAATAAAATATTAAATTTAAATATTTCAAAATAATATAAAAAATACAGCCAATGGCTATCTCCCCCCCTTGACTACGCCACTGGTTATGACGATTAATAAAATGTGACTATTCTTGTTTCTTCTTTTAATATTAAATATTCATAATTTCATAAATTGTATTCGTGTTGCAGCAGACGTAAGTGACTTATTTAAAACCAATACAGTATACTCTCGATTATCGGTAATCTTCTGCGGAATCATCTACCCATATACTATTATTTTTTTTTTATTTTAAAGGTATCAATAGTTATTGTAACCAGTATAATATGGTCATATGGAAAAGTTGTAACTTTCAAACAACAACCACCACCATTGCCACCGCCACAGCAATAATAGCAGTTAACAATGCCTCTTGTAGTCTTGTGGCGAATTGTGTAACAACTTCGGTAAGCTTGTTATTTTTAAAAATAGTTTAAACTTTATCGTAAATAATATTTGATACTTAATATGAAGTATCTATACTTATTGATTTAGATACATAATACATATATATTATATATACAATATTAGTCTTGCTAAAATGTACATTTTTAAATTTAAATACCTATATCCTATATGGGTACTACCTATTTGTTAAAATTTAAAATAACCAATAATAAAATAAATTTTGTTTTCGGCAAAAAATAATAAAAATAATTCAACTAGTTATATTACTTATAGAATATAGTAAAATAAATTACATATAGGTACTAAATTTTCAAAAAAAAAAAAAACAACATAAAAAATAGACTTAGTGGGTATCTATATTATAGGCTCACAGACCGTTTACACTTAAAATAGTTTATATTTATGATTTATCATTGAAATTCAAACTTAACACATATATTATACTGATGACTCACTCAATAATCAAAAACGAATTTTACTGTACATGGTAAAGTTAGTCACAATTTTTTTTAATAAGCGTTTATAGTTCAAATTTTTACGATATAATTTGTAAAAACTCAAAATCGCGAAATTTGCATTTAATTTTGTAATTAAAAAAATCATAAAATTGTTTGTGTTTATATCTAAGGTTCAAAAATTCAATACTAAGTTTTCAATAATTTTTCTTTCCAAGTAGCTATAGAGAATCTCGAAGCATCATAATAGGAAAAATTTTAAGTGCGTTTGAATTTTAAATTTTTAAGAAATAGTCGTAACGATAGTAATCCTCAAACGATTTGAAATATTTGTTATTATTTAAAAAGTATAAGTCATAGATACGATACTTGAAAATTTCACCAGTTATTTAGATTGGCATTTTCCTTACATGATTTAATTTTCAAATATTTTGACTTTTTTGAGCTATTTATAGACAACTGTAATTTTCAATTTTTCTGGAAATTGTTTTTTTAAGTGTCGATAAAATTTTTTTGGTCCAATCAAAATACTTGAAAATTTAACACAAAGTTCCTCATTAGTTATTCTTATAGTGATTAAAAAATTATAAGAATACATAGGCACAATTTTTTTTTGTTATTAGGATTTGAAGTTCAAATATTGACAAACATTCGTCAAAACCATGAATTATTATTATTATTACTGCAAATTATTTTGTAGGTATAATTCATAAAAAATTTTGTATAAGTAGCTAAGACTTGAAAATTCAGTACGAGATTTTCTATAAGTTTAGCTTATAATAATTATAAAAGAATTTAAATTCTAGTTTATTCAAGCCATTAAAGCATAAACCACCTTTTTCACCAACCATTCGAAATTATATTCTAGGCTGACAAATCATCTCCGTTCAGAATCGTTATTCGTATACAATGATACCTATCATTGGATTCAAATTTAACACTCCTTTATAATATATAATAGTGATCAACACGGCACCTAATGTACAGCGCTCAGCAGAGCGGTACCCACTTACCCGCTTTTTTTTTTTGCTTCACAGACGCGAATTCAGGTGGGGCTTATACGCCCTATACTAATGGATACCGCGACCGAACCAGTTCTATACGCACGGGCCACCTGTTCAACACTACAATAATAATTATGGGCCTTACCCACTGCAGTTCTTACCGTACGGACAAGTAAATCAATAGTTTACCTATAATCAGTCATATAACTACTACCAGTATAATAACTATGGCAAAAACCTACAAAAAACAAACATAATATATAAACAATTTAATAAAATCCATATTCTTATGCGTGTTGGTAGCTTCGTCAACATCAATGCCCGCCTATTACAGGCTTTCAGTTGATGAACAACATTATATCGAAGCTACAATTTTAAACGGGGAGTTTAAAGGAAAAGATGTACTGTTGCCACGCATTCCTATGATTCCAACAGATAGGTATGCATTTCAAATTCAAACGTTTGCAGATTTCGGCGCGACTCATTTCAGATTATTCAAACGGTGGCCGATAATATACTCCGAATAATACTTTTTTTCGTTACTTTATTTGTGTATTTTCGATTCGAATTTCAATCTAAAGTTGTACACGACATAAAAATCTAATACAAGATCCAATAACATCATTAAAATTATTTTATAAATTTCCGTTAGCCAGTTGTCAGTATAAAATGTCTGTGATATTAGACCCATTACGGGAAATACACAAATGAAAATATTACACGGACAAACTAATAGATATAAGGCAAGTACAATAAATATATATAATATATTATATTATATAATAAAATGTATAATAATACGGACTATGCGTTTGACTTTAGACCTTGTCTGGATTGATTTTGTAAGTTGAGTCGGATTTAATTAATAATTCGCATTGATTGTAGCATAAAATAATTATATACTATAATTTATAGGTAGGGATCCGGCAATTACGTTTATTAATATTATTATTGATCAATTCAGGGTAGGTACTTATGTTTACACTAACGGTCTAGTAGTCAAAGCTGAAATATGATATCTTCATATTTTATATTATACAGGTATTGGTGTACGTTATGCCGATAATATATTGCAGTCTTTTTTATTTTCATGGGAACGGAAAATCGAGATTTTTTAACCCGAGATACCTACAGAAAATTATACCACGTGCATTTCGCATATTTTCAGTGATTGATCCGATAATAGTCACTGATCCATCTATGTTTAATATAATATGATATTATACTATAGTGTTATGTTATTACATTTCTGTAAATTAATAATAGGTGCTAAAAATATTAAAACGCATATTAATATTATCTGAGGGTTGAGTCCTAATTTTTAAAATTTCATTTTTAAGTTCTAATACAAGACCGCAGAAGAACGCTACATACTATAGCGAAATAAACTACACGTCCTTGTGCGTCGTGAGAAAATTCGGTTTGAATATATAGAATATTCTTTAGAGAATATATTATAAGGAGAATATACCCGGAGACGTTGACACGACAGCTCACGATATTGTATTTATGTTAATCTCAATATTTACGACGTGCTGCGATCACGGCTAATGTGCCTAACAATGTACAACCGATAACGGATAACGGTCGCCACTTAAGAATAAATTAGGTATATATTATGCGCGTATTGCCAGTGTATTACAGACTGCAGTTCATATGTCTATAATATTATTCATTTTTAAAATTATCTTTTGTATCGTTGCGTAACCATCATATATCGTGCACTGCTGCAGTGATCTCTAAACTTTCTATAGATATATATATTCATAGGTACCTACCACGAAGATTATAACATACGTATATATAGATTTATAAAATATGTTTATTCTTACTGTGCGTGTATTGTATTTGTTATAATAATTGTACACGCGCTTTATGTGTGAGATGGGTTTTAATATATGTGCAACTGGTATTATATAAATAGTTGGCAAGGGCAAATATGGGTTTTCTCGGGAGAGGGGAAGGGATGCGAATATAAAATAATTATCGACGAGTGCTTTGCCCCCTTTCACCCTCAAGATACGTAAAAAAATAATTTTCATTTTTTTCCTCTCATCATATTATATGATAATTACCGATTTATTATAAAAAACAAATACCCACTTGCAATATATTAGTTGTTACAGTCATTGAAATATATTATACGCGTATTGCGTATAGGTATATGATAATTTAATTACATAATTTATTCTTGTGATAGCTGTTTTATTTATACAACCCTAAGAGTGGGTAGAAATATAGTTGTTTTTTGGTTTAAAGATCGTTAAAATAGTTTTTAATTTGAAATATTTTTATATACTTACTTTGCTCTATGACTTGGATTTTAACTAGACACCGTGGATACAGCTTAATATATATATATTACATAAAGCTAAATGAAATTAAATAGATATTAAAAAATGTTAACATGATGCATGGTCTTTGATATAATTTACCCGTATTACATCCGTATTTACTGTTTAGTTTTAAAGTTTTAAATGTATAAGATTATTATTTTAGTTGCATCAAGCATAGGTACCGGAAGTCTATTTGTGAATAATGTTTTTACTAGTAATACATCCATATTTTTGTATAAATATTTTTTGCGGTATCTTGAGTCTTTTTATAGAATTATTTTTAATTTTTAATTTTGTATATTTTTTAATGTGTGTAATGTGCTATATTTTTAATTGTATTCTATGTACCTCCCCTTATAGAAAATTACAGTTTTAATTGTAGATTATATTAATGCTTGATAGGTACACTATTCTATTTTTCTTAAGTACTAAATTCTAAAATGTCTGTTTGATTTTTGAAAACATACATTGTTTTTATTAATTTCCAATTTTTGGGGCCAGGTAGAACACAAATATTATACCTATACAGGCAAGTCATACACACAATAACATTATAAATATTAATTTAAAAAGAACAAAAACTGGATCAACGATGATAAATATTTGGTATATATTTTGATCCTGCAAGGCATCAGTATGAACATCGAAAGTATATAAAGACGAATTAGACAAAAAATATGTCAATTGCGTTCTTTTTCGGCATATTTATTACACGGCTTTTCAACGCATTGCGTTGATATAAATCTGTCCGATCACTGGTATAATACTCGTATACCTATGTTCGTTACAAAACACGGGATAACATCATGTTCATGACAAATAATAATATAGATAGGCATTAGTATTTTTATTTTCAATGTAAGTATATGTTATGTGATTTTTTGAAGCCTTATTTTCAAGCATGTAGGTTTAGTTAATAGTCATTACTCATTAGTCGAACGTTAAAATTTGATTAAATCTGATACAGCATCAGCCACTAATTATAGCATTATCTATAATTATTATTTTATTGCATATTTACTGTCGAGAATCATTGTATACAACCAATAAACACATTTATCTACAGATACAG
>VUJU01003008.1:0-30466 GCA_009835225.1 Aphis craccivora | reverse complement strand
GTATTGATTTTACAATGATGTGTGTTTTTTTTATTTTTGTGTCTGTCACCACGTTTTGGAGCAGTAAAAGTGCTCCGATTTTAAAAAGTGGACCCTGTTTCTGATAGAAAAGTGAATGGAGTTGGTACTTTGGTTGAACAAAAGTAAAAAATTTCCAATAGTTTTCAAAAGCGTCAGGAAAAACCCTAAAAAATTAACAGAAAAACGGGAATTTTTAAGCAAAACCAGGTTTTGACGAATTTTCGTCAATATTTGAACTTCAAATGCTAATAAAAAAAAAATTGTGCCTATGTATTCTTATAATTTTTTAATCACTATAAGAATAACTTATGAGGAACTTTGTATTAAATTTTCAAGTATTTTGATTGCGTCAAAAAAATTTTATCGACACTTCAAAAAAAAAAAATTCACAAAAATTGAAAATTCAGTTGTTTATAAATAGCTCAAAAAAAGCCAAAATATTTTGTAAATGTAAAGAAAATGCCAATCATAATAATCGGTAAAATTTTCAAGTATCTACGACTTATACTTTTTGAATAATAATAAATATTTAAAATCGTTTGAGGATAAATCGTTATCGTTGTAAGTTTTTTGTTTTATTGGGATTATTAAAAAAAAAAATGAAGTACAATAAAATATAATTTTTTGTGAGTGTGTTAAGTTTAAATTAAAATGAAATTCTTCAAAATCACGAATTATGTTGTTAAACACTGATAAAATATTTAATTTTAACAGTCTATACTTGGAAATTTAAAATTAAAAATACAAAATCTCCTACAAAATTGTCTTATTACAATTTAAAAATTCCATAATTAAATTTTCTTATTACAAAATTGAATATTTAAATACCTAACCATTTATTTATTTAGATGTAATCAACAAAAGGGGGGGCGGTCAAGTGGGTAACGCTCTGCTGTACAGTAGGTATCGAGTGTACCTCGGATATAGAGTAGGTCACTATAATGGGTGTGTTAAATTTGAATGCGATGATAGGTACCTATCATTGTATACGATAAACCGGATAAACGATTCTGAACAAAGATGATTTGTCAGCCAAGGATATATATTTTCCACTGCGTGGTGAAAAAGGTGGTTTATATTTTATGACCTGAATACCTCAAAATTAAATCATGTACAGAAAATGCTAATTTAAACGTAAATGGTATATGCTTCAAGTTTCTACGACAAGTAATTTTATAATTATACCTAACAAAAATCCAAGATTAGTTAATTGTAAATAATCGTTATTTTACACTTGAGTATAATTTGATTTCGTAAAATTTAAACTAGAGATATTAATTAATTTTTTTTTTTAATTAAGCAACTTCTTTAATAATTATTGTAAGCCAAACTTATAAAAAAAATTTTAAGTATTAAATTTTCAATTCGTATCTACAACATATACAAACTTTTTTATAAATTTTTAACTCCAAAATATCAAGTATTTATAATAATTTGTTTTTGAGTTACAACAATATAAAAATAAATTATGATTTCTAACTATAAAATTATGTAGGTACTAATTTTCACGATTTTCATATATTTTGCAAAAATTTGAACTTAAAACGTTTATAAAAAAATTTGTGACTATTGATTTTTTATTTTTTGTAACTGCAATAAGAACGGCTTATAAGAAATCTTGTATTACATTTTCAAGTTTTTTCGGGCATCCAACATTTTTTTATCTACGTTTCAAAAATGAATACTCAAAAAATTAGAAAATTTCAGTTGCCTATAAGTAGCTCAAAACAAGCGTATTGGGTACTAATATAAAAATATAAATATTCTTAGCAATTTTATAAGCTAGGAAACTTTCTTCGTCATCACTTAAAATCATTTTTCGTTTAGTTTATGAAAGTAAAAAAAATTTAATTTTTACTTAAATCTTTAAGTTAAAATTTCTTTGCGTACCACCTACGAGGTTTCCACGTACCACGGGTTGGGAACCTCTGCCATAGAGCGTATGCTTTATTTTAATGTATATTCAAATACAGTAGATTACCCTCTTCGTTTTTTTTTCAATAATAATTATTGACAGTTTTACAATATGTTTTAACTTTTTAGTGAAATGTTCTATTTTTTTTTTCTAGACAACTTCACAACTATCTAACTAAATGGATATTTTAAAAAACAATAATCATAATTCATAGTTCATATAATATTATAATAATTAATAATATTTTAAATAAATAATATCTATATAATTAAAACAATCGGAAATATAGCATAGGTACATGCAACGAAAATATTATAATATATTATGCTAAAATATGGCGTTTTAATAACTAATTGATATGTTTGTTAATTGTAAGATTAAATGGTATTATGATAAGTAACACAGACTTTGAAGTCTTTGTAATCCTAGTTAATTAATATTTCAACATCTAGGCATTAGTCATACTGTCTCATGAATAATCGTGATTCTGCTATAAATAAATCAAAATACATTATATGAACAGTCAAGTCTCGGTAATCCCAACGAGAGATTAGGGAAAGAGGCAGAGCCTGATTTACAAATTTTGGGGCCGGGGATTTAAATAAAAAGAGGCCTCATATAAAGTTATTAATTATTTTATATAATTTATAGCGTTAATAATGTACGAAGTCAATATCATAGATAATATTATGACAATTTTTATTATTCTTTTTTTTTAATTTTATAATTCTACGATAAAAAAAAATACAAACTAGCAAAACATTTGAGGGCCGCTCTAAATTGGGGTCGGGTGACTAGTCACCCAAGTACCCCCCTAAATCAGGCACTGGAAAGAGGGCATTCGGATTACCGATTTTTTTCGGATTACCTATGAACTAAAAAAAAACAATTTTCTTGCTATTTAAATTTTTAACTTTATATTTATTTTTATTTATATACACTGAATTAATTTATATCAAAATATTATTTAAATTCAATAATTATCAGTCAAAATAATTTAAAAAAACATATTATTTAATAAATTAAGTTATTAAAATGCCATAATATGCCAATTTAATTAAACTCTAAATTTTGCCCAGTAGTGAAGATGGCTCACTTTCCTATTAGACGTTTTGCATATGCTATTATAAAGGATATTAATAAAGAAACTTTTTAAATATTCATATTAAATCATATAAATATTATCTATTATGAAATAGGTATCTATGTCAGGTTTTTAAATATTTAGATTTTTAAAATATTTTAAATTATAATTGGCGGGATCTTTACTCTATACCTAATTGTTATAATATATTTAATAATTATAAAACAAAACTAATTTAATGAAATAAATTAGTAGGAGACAAACCACACGATAAGATATCTAGTCATAGTAGAAATCGATATTATTGATTATAATTTTACAACTTAAAAATTGGATGGAATTTACATGATTTTAAAATTGTACTATTAAAACAACAAGTGCCATATATTACTCTTTATGTTACTATTTTTAACCACATTCCGCATGGATTTTTTACAGTTCATTCATTAATCATCATTATTATTCAAGGCTGAGTAAATTAATTACACTTACTAAGTTAAATTATTATTTTAATTTAAATTTATAACTTTATGATTTAATCTCAGTTAGGTTTGACAATTTAATAATCTTGTTACTCGAAAGTCATTTATCGCTTTCAGATAGCAAAACAACTTAATCTAATTTCAGTCTACAATTTTACTTTTTTTAAATAATATATAATATGGAATTGAAATTTTATGAGTTAAATTAAATATAAAACTTAGATATATTATAACTTATAACTGTTAAAATGTATGAGGTCTACTGTATCCTATACTTAAATCATAATTCACAAAGTATATTATCGATAATATATTGATTTTTATATGCATATGAAATACCTGATAATTATTTACCAAATTAATTTGATTGGTTCTTTAAATTAGATGTAATTATCAGCTAACAATGTAATAACTTCTATTCCAATGAGTAATAAATATCTTTAAAAATTTGTTCTAAAATGTAATTATTATATTATGAATTATGTGTTAAACAATATATATATATTAATAAGAACAAAATGTTATTACGTAGTAAGTTATTATTACAATTGTCAGTTATTTTTGTTACACCCTATCCATTAGATAATATTATATGTTACAAACGAATTATTAAGACCAGCTTGTAATTTTAACGTTGATGTTTTTACTTTTTTCTCCTCCCAAGAAATACGGTTAAATTTATATCGTGAAAACTTGCGCATAAACAAATACCGTTTATGAAAAACAAATAAGATTTATGATTATAATCTCTGTAGCGAAATAATAATCATTCTTAGTATTTAGGAAGTTATGAATTAGAATTATTTTAGAATCAAAGTAGTCTCGAATGTTTCGTGAGTACAAAATATGTCAAATTTACTCTAAATCTCCTCTAATGTAATATTACTATTATATTTGTATACGTTGTGTATGTGTTGTTGTATCGTGTATATTAACGTCAAGTTTGATGATTAAAATGAATAATGTTAATTATTTATTAACAAATAGATTTAAAGACTTGGCATTAACATTATAAACATTATTTATGTGTACACAATGACACAGATTTATACATTTATGATATAATAATATAAACGTATGATCTTGACTGGAAAAGTATGTATAGTAGCATAGTACTTACCTATTAGTACAAAAACCACAAGATACACGTTACGTCAAATTTTCGAATTATCTAAATCATTGCAACCCCTCTATATGCTTGTGTGATATAATTTTTTCCAGCCTCTCACCCTATGTTAATAATAGTAGTGGTGCATCGGATTAAGTTTAAACTGTCCGTCGACACATAAACCCTCCTTATCTACAAATGTGTATAGGAAGTAACTACCTATTAACTCTTGTCTACATTTTATTCAAATTTTTAATATTTTTTTTTACAATTAATAATATTATCGACTACTATTCGAAAAAATATTATTATGTTTTCTATTCTTGTTATATTATTGAGAACTCTTAAAAAAACACTCAAAATGTAATTAAAAAAATTTTAACGTGTTAAACTTGTTAGTTTTCATCTCTTTGAGATAAGTATTGGTGAGAACACAATTATACATATGCTTCAGTTTTAAACTTTGAAGAGTACATAATAATATATGCGAAATACATACGTGAAACGTTGCACGTGGGATAGACAAAAGCGTCATCTGTAATATATATATACATATATTATACAAATTACTAAAATATAAGTAGGCACCTAAATACAATAGATACTAATATCTTATAAAAAAAAAAGCCTTGAGTTACTATGTATAGATTGTATAATGTATAGGTACGTACCTCAATTGAAAAATTTTTTTTGTGCACATCTACTTACGTTGTCATATTATAATGAAGCGTATTTATTATTATTAGTATTTATTTAACATCTTTATCTTTATTCTTTATATATATTATTAAAATGTAAAGCGATTTCTTATGACAGTTATATCTGAAATTCTACTGGACCGATTTTCATGATTTCTTTTTCTGACGCAAGTACTCGATGTGCAGATGTGCCATCTAAAGAGAAAAATCCAAAGAGTTAATTATTTAAATAATTATAATAAGTATAAAGTTACATACAAAAAATAAAAAAATAAAATAAAATAAGTCAGGTAATACCAACTATATAAAAACCACGAGATGGCACATTTTTATATCTTATCCACAAATTGATATTAGAAATTATAAACTTACGTACTCATCTCGAGGGGTTCGCAATTCACCACAGGTAGATTGCCTTCCTGATATAATATACTGTTCGCATAATCGTAAAGCATGGACAACGATAGATCGAGGTTTGCAATTTACACAGTACATTCGTACCACAAATTTAGTGTGCAATAAGAAAGCATTTGACAAAAGTCGAATTTTAAAGTGGTGCTTTCAACAGTTTTTTGAGATTCAAAATGGTTAATGAAAATGTCTAAGTTTTGAACACCGTTAAACTAAATATTAAATAACAAATTAAACAAAGTTTGAATCATATTATAGAATTGGCATTTTGAACGGGCAACAAAAGTGCACGGGGTTAGCTAGTCATCATAATATTATGCATCATTATTAGTTTTATTAATGTTTTAAAGAAGTTACAGAACTTTTTTTTAAATAGTTGAAAGTGAGTATTTTTTTTTCGTGCCATAAATTTAATATACTAGAAGAGCGAAACATTGGTTGATAATTTACGAATGCGGATTAACATTAAACAGAACTTAGTTATTTTTCCTATCGATTTTTACCGAGATAAATATCACTATATCACTATTATACTACTCAATAAGTATTTCTTACTTTGAATTACAAATTAGTAATATTAAAATAGATTAAACGTTATTACGTTAACTCCACTATTATAGTTATTATTCAACGTGACAAATGTAGATACTAGGAAAAACGTATGTAATATTAATACTTTGTCATTGTTTCGATCAAACAAATTCAATTTAGGTATGGAGTAGAGTCATCGAGTTCAACAATTTAAGTCTTATTTGTTTTTTTTTTTTATCTTATCAAGGTAATAATATCATTTTTCAATAATAATTTTTATGTAATAAAACATAGTTTTTATTTTACTATGAATGTTTTGATTCTCTGAAAACAATATAATAAAAAAAATATACACTTTATTATTTAAGTAACTTTTTTCATTTATATTATAAAATAAATAATTTTTATAAAAACGTAATTCAAATAATTTGTTTCAGCGTCTTTCAAAAATAATTAAATGAAGTTTTACCTAATAAGGAAATAACATACGTCATTGTGTCAAACATAGCATAGTTTCAATTGGATCAGAAATAAAAAAAACGTGAACAACCAGTGGAAACCAGTGAAAATAAGTATTAGTACAAAAAAGTATATCACATATGTACGAAAATAATTGTTTACCAGTGTAGGTAGGTGAATCACTTAAGAAGGAATCACTTATGAATTACAATAAATTACGAGTGTTTAATTTAATAAATGCACTTGTAACTCGTACGAATATAATTGCCAATTATTAGTTATAGATGTAATTATAACTCAAAAATGTAATACAATAATATTAAACATTGCAAATAATTATTTAGGTCCCGATGACTAATAACTTATAAAATTCACAAAAGTACCTATTATAGTAATGTACTAATATATATAATTATATACATTTACCTAATACCTACTAAGTACCTACTTAATACTTATATTAAAATTATTAATAATATATTATATATATATATTTGTTTTATTTATTTTTATCATCATTATTATACGAGTATATTCTTAAAATCAAAATATATCGATTATTGAGTGAAGTATGAAAAAAATGTACTCAATGATAAAATTACGATATAATATATTGATCAATAAATAGTACCGAAGATATAATATCGCTATGCCTATATTGTATGTGAAATGCTTACATATATATATATATATATAAATTATAATTATACAATATACTTACACGATAAAATAAATTAATATTGTTATAATCATATTAAATAATGTGAATACACCTGTAGCGAATTTAGTGGTGGTGAGCTAAATCTTATATACAAGTCTAACCTTAAATCAAAAAAAAGTATAATACATTAATGCTTAAGCTTAACATATACAATACATATAAAATCAATATTAATTAGATACGTAACAATGATTCAACCGACTTTTCAATACATAATCACACTATCTCCGAGTGCATATTGGCGATTTCGCGTTATGAGCAACGAAATAACCATCCGTGGTCGGCGAAAGTCGAAGCGGCTGATTACTCTCGCCGATCGCGGACGGTTACCTCGTTGCTTATAACGCGAAATCGCCAATAGTATAAATTTTCCAACGAAACTAACATTAAGTAAGCTCATTTGTTACATGTAATATATACGAGTAATAAAGACGTAGTACCTATATACTATTTAGGTATTCAATAAGGTATTATGATATATTCGTTATTTTAATAATTTTTAAAATTTAGCCGTATACAATTTCCACTACCCTTGAAAACTACAATTTTACCGTCAATGCTACAGTGTGTACCTTTATGCCATTAGTTGAATCTTGAATACTCCTTCAGAACCTTTTTTGATTAACGAGTACCAGTAGTTTTATGACTTATTCATACAAATTTTTCGAAAATATTCAAGAATTATATATCAAATGTCACTTACTCAGAATTCGAAATCATTCGAAAAATAACGTTAGAAAAAACACATATACTTATGATACACATCTAGATCAACGTTTCCCAAAACGTATTTCCGCCGGACCCCTTAAAGATAGTAGAACTGACCCCTTAATAAAAAAAAAAATAAATATAACAATAATAAATAATAATTTTATTGATTTTTTTCTAAATTAAATGTATGTATTTTATGATGGAAAATTTAATTAAAAAAAAAATTAATAAACAGATAAATTAGTTGTATAAATATTAAAAATAGGTTCAAGTGATGAATGGAATTGTTTCTTTGATTGGTATTTTAGGATCTATAATATTAGAAAGTTAGAATCATAAATTTGATTTTATATTTTCTTATATTTATATTCTATATTTTCTTTTTTTATATTATTTTTTACTATATGCACATAAGTAGAAAATTATTTTTCATAGAGGTAAGTTGTTAAATAAAGCAATGGTCTTATTACTGCTTCTGATATTTCTGGATTGTCATCTCAACATTCACGGACCTGCTCCAGTATACGTGGGGACTCCTAAGGGTCCACTGACCACAGTTTGGGAAACGCTGATCTCGATAATTACAATTCATTTTATAATCGTTATATTAACAAGACGTATATTTTTGTAAATTGTTGAGTTATCTTTTGTTTCAGGATAGTTTTCTAAAAGCTTCAATTAGATACCTAATTGTTCGTGTTAATCGTAAATCGAAAGTGTTCATACCTACAAACTGTAGGAAGCTCGTCACTTATAGAAATGATGATATTAATAATGTAACTATAGTTTTACGAAAAACCTAACACACACACACACACACACACACACACTTTTTACGAAATCTATTTTACCTAATAAGTAATAGGTACATGAAACGCGAAAGACGTTAACACTAAACGTGTATACAATTAGATTGGAAAAAAACAATGTAGGAAAAAAGGAAGTAGGTATTCAATATTATTCCACCCAATTGCTGTACTTCGGGTTACCTATGTACAACGTCTATGCAATAGCTATGATACTATTATAATACCTATATATTATTAAGTACTCATAAAACGAAGCCGTTTACTAATATAAAATAATGCCACCAAATTCGTCCACCTACGCTAGTGCCTTTAAGTATTTTTAGAAATTCCAATGGCCCATAATTTAAGACCGAAAAAATGTTGTTTTGATCGTTAAACCGAGTTTAATCGTCGCCCACCTCTACCAGTGTTGACTAGTTGATCTAAATTTACATATTATTATACAATATAATTATTAAGTATTTCCTTGTAAAATCAAATATAAACAACGAGGCGGAGTACATAATATATATATATAAGAATTATCATTATATAATAGTTATAAACCGTACTGAAAATAACTGCAATACAAGTTATAATTAGCGTTCGTCATCCATAAGCGCCGCATATTTTCTGAATGAGTTCCGTCATTTGTAAATATTATTACACATATTCCAGAGCTCGTCGACATTTTAATATTGTTTTTATTTCCTTGATATTTTCTAGGGCACTAGAGAAATAATAATAATAATAATAATTCAAAACAAACGTAACGCAAAGACATTTATTTTTTTCACAATCATTTTAATATTATTATTATACGCATTACACAGACATCACATGACCGCAGTTGACACAATATTATGGTAGTCACATGTTATTATGACAATAATTATAAATTTATTTAAAAAAAAAAAAATAAATAAATAAACAGAAAAATTGAAATCACACTACATTTAACAATTTAAGTATACATACTTTTAACTACTAATAACATTAATAATAGGTAAAAAATATCACAGTCAAAATATAGGTATTGCTTAAAATGTAATAGTATTTTAATCACTTATTCCTTATAGCGTTACCTATCGTTTGTCAATATAAATCAGTAATATACAGATGGGCAATTTATTGTTTATTTAGATACTTGAACCGTAATCGTGGTTAACAGTAAAAAGAACAACTACAAGATCGGTAACAAAACTATTCACGTTGTACGCATATATAATAACGTATTAAATTTGATGTACCTACATATCAATGTGTAATGTATATTGAATGTGATCATTTGGGAAATTATTTTAAGATTTATTTTTTTATACATTCAATAAAAGAATTATAAGTAAAAAAAAAAAAATATATATTATACACTTTATAGGCTAACAATTCTTTCAAATGTTGGCACTTTCTGATTGCGTTAATATTATAATGTGATATAATTTAGTCAATGAGTACTGAGTAGGTTTATACAGTAGAAAAAAAATATACAAGAAATATATATAAACAACAATGTACCTACTATAGAAAACGCATTACTTATTGAGTTATAGCTAAACACTCGGATACTACTAAAAAAAAAAAAAAAAAAAACAAAAAAAAAATGTTTTCTATAATATCTCTGTGATATATAGAATATAAATTAAAATATTATAATATGGTTAAAATAGGATGGGATTCACCTTGAGGACATAGCGCATTAATCATGATAATACTATAATATAACTAATATAATATGCCGTTACGTCCGATAGTGGTTTTGTACAAAAATAATGAGTTAAGGCTAATATTAAACTCGAGCTTAAGAAAATTAGTAGACATTAACCTAACCTAACTCATTAAACACTTGCGTGTGTAATAAAATTATATACTATTTATTATTTAAATGTAGTACATCTAGTCATGATATATTATTGAAATTTAAAACTAAACAATATTGTATAATACTTAAAGTTCGATAATATGCACATTGCACATTGAAAAGGATGTTTTTTTATCTAAGTATTAAAATATACCCAGTCTTGTAAAGTTCTAAAAAACTTTTTTTATTCGTATAGTTTTTTTGAACTCGAAAAATAGCTTTAAACTTCAAAATTGTGCCAAAAAGTATTGTTTTATTAAAAATGAGGGGAAATATGTACATTTAATGTATTGAATATTGATTTATCATTAATAATAATTATTATGTATATATCACCGATTGTAAATTTTCTATTACAACCCAAAACTGAAAAAATACATATTCGAATACCTATGCATTCTGAATACAATAAAAAAATATTCGCTACAAGACTGAATATACCATAATATATAAAATATAAATAAAAATAAAATATAGTTAATACGTAATAATCCACGCCTATATAAGGGCTAAAAAAAATAACATTTTAAGTTATGAATATTCACGATAACGCTTGAAATTATAAAGGAGAGCGAACGTTTTGACGTAGAGATAAAATTACAAATAATAAATAAACAAACGAGATACAGAGTGCGTTATTGTTTTAGATTATGTGACATTGAACTTGACCGCGATTCGTTTTTATAAATAGTTATTATAGTACTAATAATAATTTAAAGTAAAAATTTTCTGAGATTATAATATTATACCATAATATATGAACACAAGTTGGGCTCTTACGTTATATACTTATATATACAAAACCATCAAAACTTTTTAATATATATTATGAACACTCGTCTAAAGTCTAAACATTGGAATTAATAGCTATATAGTTGTTTAATAGAAAATATAATTAATGTGTAATAAACTGTACAATATAATATATTAGAATAAACTCGTAAACAATAAAAAATTCGTTAGATCATTTTGAGCATATTATACAATAAATAATAATAGTATAATATATTTTTGGCCCGTATATCTTGGCGATTCGTCATCAAACGCGCATATACCGCATACCTACATAATACATATTTGTTAAATTGCTTAAACACTATGCGACTGCGGCGCCGAGATCAACAAATCTTTCCTTATTTCCTATCATTTTTCAACAATCGCATGATACCGAAAAACTGTATTGATTACATAATAAATAAATAAATAAATAGAAATGCACTATATAGAAAGCACCAAGTAATTCCTTTTTCTCGCCATTTTCGTGTAGTTATTCGAAATATTATTATCATTAAAATGTCACGGTAGCAAATTATTTTGCAATTTTTGTAGTACCTATTATTAAATATTTAAATGACCAAAAGTCACGTTATGACACACGCCTTTAAAATTAAGCGCATAAACAAAAACAATATCAAACGATAATGGCAAACAATATAACTCGTTCTGACAGGGATTTCGTACATATGGCATACGATAATATTCGTGTTAACTCACGCACGACTATAACAACAACAACAACAACAACAATAATACTGTAGTCGGCAAAGGAGCTAGGTAGTACAGGATGTGTCAAACCGCGAATCCGAAGGACGTGAATCACGAACACGCACATTCCACGACGGCCATTTCTTTCCACGTGGTCACCTTCAGCGTGCTCGGGTCGGTCTCATCGACGTGAATGATCTGCAACTGGTCCAGTTTGTTGGGCGCGCAACACGGTTTGGGCGGAGGCTGAGGAGCTTTTGTCGTGGCGGTCGCCGCGCCGCCGTGACGGACCTTTCTCCGGGACCGCCTCTCGCCGCCGGCCGCCACACCCGCACGGTGGTTGTTGTTGTGCTGTTTCCACAAAAGGCTCTGGATGAACGCGTGCCGGGTGGCCGGATTGTACTTGGCCGGGCACCGTCCCCGACAAAGGCCCGCGTCGAACCACTTGGGCTCGACGATGAAATCGAAACCCGGAATGTCGGCGAAAACGACGCGCATCTCTTCCCGGCAACATTTGTTCCCTCCGCCGCCGTGCTCCGTCCCGTTGTCGTTTCCCGACGACGTGTCGACCTTGCAGTCGGTCCGGCGGACCCGACCGGACGCCGCCGGCCGACGGCGTTTTTTACCTCGTCCGCGACCGCCGCCGCCCCCGCCACCCTCTCGTTTTTTCCGTCTCGTCGTTTCGCCGGGACACCGGACGTCCGGCGGACGCGGCGCACCACCGTCCGCCGCCGGTCCGTCCAGGAAAGCGTGCAGAACGGGATGTCGGCCGTCGGCCGTTTCGTCGCCGAAACGTATCGCTCCGGCCGCCGCCGGCGAATACCGCAACAACAGTTCCAGGGACGCGGCGGTCGCGCCGCCGCCACGGTGACGTTTTCGCGGCCGCAACAGGCGCGTCACGTCCACGTCCATCCACCGTCCGCCGCCGCCCGCCGGCCACGCGAGGTCGGAGACCAGCGACGGGTTTTCCCGCAGTACGGCGGCGCCGCCGGCCTGCTGTAGCACGACGCGGCCGTACACGCGGACCCGTACGTGAGGAGCGTCCGCGTAGATTCGCACCACCGATTTGATCACCGACGCGCGGCTGCCACCGCCGCGCACCGCCGTATCGGAAATCGGGAACGTGATGGTCGACGTTCGTCGCGGCACATCGCCGTCGTCATCTGAAACACAAACACATCATATTATAACGTCGTTTGATTACCAATACAATATTATAATATTGCTCTAAGCGGAATACTGCAGATAAAAGTTTAATAAGATAGCGGTGTACCGTATTTATCATTAATTGTATCGTTTTTACTATTTCGGCACGTTCGGCGTTCAAAATTCTAGTCAGCTATGGCTACACATTAATGACTATATTATATTATACACTCCTGTCCACTGCCGTGTTTTTTTTTTTTTCTAGATTGTGATAGTATTATTCGACCTAACGAAAACAATAGGTAATATTGTGTGAAATTCTATTACAAAGTGAAAAAAAAAAATTTAATAAATTAGTAAGACTGGAAATATTAAAAAGTGCATATTTAACAAATGATGACATAACTTTTCAAGCAAACTCTTCTTATACCTATCTTACTAATGTCCCTCTGCTTAACATACGCTCATTCGTCAATAATTATTATAGCTTACCTGGGAATACACAAGTAAATCATATTTGACCTATATAATTGTATTTTATTATACACGCCCACATTTAAAAAACATACGATTGCTCATAATATAGTCATTAATCAACAATTTTAGAAAATTAAATTTTATGTATACATGATGCATCAATGTTATTTTTTTCTAATAAATCAGAGCCGTAATTTAATATTTTTATTCACAAATACATTACAATTTAAAATTTAAATTAGTTTTATTTATAAAAAAAAAAAAAAATGTTTTACGCACTGAGAGTATTGAAGAAGTTTAGCATGTGACCGTAGACCCTGAGGCAAAGTACCTACCTGAATTTAAATAATGTGAGAAACATTCTGTTAATATCAGAGGAAATTTCCAGTTAATGATTACAAGTCACAACGCCCTATAAAATTGGGGAAATCGAGTATTTAAATTGTATTTTACAACGAACATCGTTGTGCACAATTCTAGTCGATAAACATGATGTCAATTTAGCACCAGTATAGAGTAACCGAAATAAAAATTGCATATAAAGAAACATAATTGATAATAATAATACATATATTATTATTTATGTACTGTGAGCTGTGACACTGGTCATATCAATTTTGTTTGTAAAATATAGTATTACTAATATTACATATTACTTATTAGAAAACAATCCGTTTATGATTTAGGTAGTACAATATATATTCTTATTTTTTTAGGATTAATTATTAATGTGTCAATACAGTTTATACTCTGAAGTTATTTTCGTGAAGATGGCCCATAACAACAAAAATATTTCCAAGTATCTACTTATCTACACAATAATATTATTACTTAATATAAACAAAGACAACAGACAATATAGTGCGTGTTGAGTTTAAAATAATTATAGATAATCAGTTTTATATTAAACATAGATCTCAATTGTAGGTATTTGTTGAAGTTAAATAGGTGCATTATAAGTATAAGACAATTACCTATTAAGTCAAACTTAAAAAAACTTAATAAAAATTAAAATATTGAATTCGGACACATAATTTATTATGAAATTATTTGGAAATTGAACATTGAAAACTAAAACTTTAAAGCAATAAGTACGATTTTTAGTTATAATTTTATCGATTGAATTTTATCTATAACCAACTATTTTTTTTTGTTTAAAAGACAATTAAAAGTAATAAATACCTTCTCATAATATTAACCTAAATAAATAAAAGGCAAAAAGACAATCAAAATAAAATGCACAGTTTTTTTCTTTTTTAAATTTGTACTTTGATGAAGCAAGTTCAAAATGTATATAATCATTAAACATTATCATGAATATAAATTATCGATGTTTTTTTATACTTGGCATATGTTTATTAGTTATTGTACACATGGTCCGAACGTTGACCGATTTTTTATTCGGCCCTTCATTCTAACAAATGTAGGTCAGATCTTAAATAAATATTTCCGATTTTATCCGCCTTATAATTTTTTTTAAACATATTAATATGTATAATTTTTAAATCCTGATTTAAAGTTTCAGCTTTAAACTAAGTTTACGAAGAAGTGAAAAACTTTTGAGTCAAATTTAAAAATATATCTAGATTCGCACAAAATGTACTCGTATTTAAATTAAATAAATTGTCAAATCGAATATTAACGTATGCTATATCCAGATATATAACAACAATCACTTAGAGTAGATAAACCACTAAAGTAAATTAGAGATAAATTCATAAGGTTATTGGTTGTACACTATTGAATTAGGTACTATAAGTAAAGTTAAACTACAAAATTGTATTGAATTCTTTAGTCTTAACATGAACTAAATAGATACACGACGAATAATTAATTTGAAATCGAAACCATATTTTTAAGTTAACTTTTATAAGCTGCTTGTAAAAAAAAAATAATTTGATGATCGGTAGATAAGTATTTTTTTTAACGTAACTAATTAAACTTAATCAAGTTGATTAAAATAATTTTTCAAGCGGCTATTTTGGTGTCACCTAATTACTTATATCGTTTTTGAACCGTTTAATTATAATAATCGGGTTAAAAATTATTCATTGCCTAACCCAGTATCCAGCAGTGCGAATCGTTGTTCATTACGGTCGAACGTAGTCAGAGATAGGTGATACTTTATTTACGAAAAACAAATAGATAATATACGCTATTATTATTTATGACGTATTACCTGTCGGCAGCTGCAGAGATTCATCGTTTCTGTTATCGCTGCCGAAGTGTTTCACTTGACCCCGTATTAGAATCGCGGATACGTCGTGATCGTCGTCATTATTATCATAACTCGCTGTCATTGTTACATCATCGTTGTCGGGATCGTAAAATTCTGATTCATCCACATACAATCGCCGGAAATATTCTAAATACTTGCAATGGAATTCTTCGTTGCTTATGTCCACCTGCGTTAAATTAAAAAAAAAAAAAAAACGAATTATTTTTCTCTTCTTATTTACATAATACATTATATATTAGATCTTTAAACACATATTCGAGCGGCTTTTTGTCTTTGCTCATGTCGCTGATGTGAAACTGTTCTCTGTTTCTTTCACATCATTATAGTATATTATCGGTTGTACCGATATTTTTCAGTGATTTTTATCGGTAGAAGTAAAGTATAAGATACGTATAAATAAAATAACAATATAATAAAATACTGCATTATCATGCCATAACATCAAGTTACTTTTATTTTTATAAGTTTCAACAATATGACTAAGTATATTATAATTTATAATTATAAATGTATGAGTATTTTATCAACTACCTAACACAAGAGATGGCATGTATGTTATGTTTTCTCTATCTAATAAATGTACATTATACCAACATTTGAGTAAAGCATTTTGTGTTGTGGTGTATAATTTATGTTTGTACGATCGTTTTACTTCGATATTTTAATACTTTAAAGTGAGTTATAAGTTACCCATATAAATATAATTTAGGAACTTAAAAGGAAATAATAAATTGTTTTATTAAAAAATCCAATACTATTAATTTTCTAATTAAATAAAACATTTTATTGAACATTTTAATGAAAATCAAAAAAACTGATAGCCCAGAAAAATTGTTTTTTTTTTTAAAAAAGTTTAAAATAATTTTACACAACTTTAAAAAACGCGTTAAGTTATTATTTTACTTTTTACATTATTAGGTATACCTTCATTATTAATTTTTAAATAAAAAATATTTACTAATAATAATTCTATATAATAGATAATTTATACTACACATAAATACGTAAGTTTATCAACAGTAGAGCGATGAACCCATCACATTTTTTTACTATAGTCCCACATAATGCCAAAAATCCTATAAATCAAAATGAAAAAAATAGGTAATTAGACTTTACTAAAATATGTATTTCGATTTTTAGTAATACACCTGTAATAATAATATAAAAAAACCTGATTGTAATTTGTGAGACTGCGATACCTACATTCTTGTAAAGAAAATTTTAATGATTTACTTATTATGAAAATTTACCTAATAAATTATTATTTTGGGATTTGACTAAAAAAAAATAGCGGCCTTGTTAATTATTAAGTTTTAATATACCTAATATATCAAATAATAAGTTAAATTAAAAACAACTAAAGCTCTAGAAAAATTAATTAAATTTGAAATCATTATTAACTCGTAATATATGTGATGGCACAACGACATTTTGTAAAAAAAAAAAATAATAATAATAACAAATCGTTGTTTACAGAAGCTCAGCCACGTTGTATAATTTCTAAGACATTATTTTACTGAAAATTGATCATATCAAATTCTAATAAACTAATATTTATCGATTATATCATTGAACGATTTACCATGTTTTATATAGGTACCTACGTAAACTGATAGCTGATAAATGTATGGGTAATGGGTTTGTAGAGTGTATATATTTGGTCTGAAACAATTTCGGATCCATTAGGTAGGCACTTTATTTAAATACCATAATGATGTTATACCAGACGAATTGCGATTATGAATGAAATAACGGAATAATTAATCTATTTTAACGATTTAGGCATGACGTGTTACACTAATTATAGTTGTTACGAAACATAATAAATTTATACTCGGTTTAATATGTATACATTTATTTTTTAATTTCATAATAATATTGTTTTATATGCTTTATCTGTTTTACAGTTGTCCTGCCATATAAATAACCATCATCGCAATAAATAGTTTCGTGTATGCATAATAATAATAAATCGAACGACGCACTCGTAATCTCTCCAAAAATATTATAGCACAAAATAAATACTTAAAAATTCGTCTATGCTATATAAAACGTATACGAGAAAAAAATAAATCAGGATTTTGTAATTAATTCATAATAATAAAAATATGATTTTTTTCCTTCATTGCAGAATCGTAGTATTGTACAAGCATAAATCTATTCAAATTTTAAAATTATACGGTTCTTATTTTATATCAACAATTTAATTCATAAATAAGTAATTCAGTAATTTTCTTTTAAATCACTTAAACGCATTTCTCAGATATTTTACAAATAAATATGTTCATATTTGTATTAAATATTATTAATTTAGTATATTTAATAATAAAAAAATGTATTTAATTTATATATCAATCGACACTGTTATTTTTAATTTTAGAATGGAATTATGACATAATAATGTGTAAGTATATTTTATCGTTCCAATTTAGATGATTAAAAAAATGGTAGAAAACTTTACTGATGGATAATAATAACAATTTAAAAATATAGTTGGCTTAATGGGAAAGTTAAATTACAATTCTGAATTTCGACGAGTATTTTTTGTCTTTTGATTGTTTTTAAAAACGTAAAATGCGTAAAATTCGCGACTTAATCGCCTATAAATATATAAATAAGTATTAAATACAGTGTAATAATGTATTGACTATATTGGATACCGAGATTTTTAAATTGTCACATACATAGTATTATAATATAACACATGTCACATAACTACTACATGTTTATACGTCGGAAACGATTCTACTTAAAAAAAAGAGTTGTACCTATACATAAAAAATATGTATAATAGTTTTTTTATATTTACATATCTATTCAGAATACGTAATTTATTACCTTCCTAATTGGTTTTTTCGACGCAAGTCACAAGGTATAACGCGTAGCATTTGTATTATATGGTACCTATATAATATGTTACATATATATTGTTTAATAGATAACGAGGAACTTGTATACAAGCCTAAATATTTTGATTATATTTGTATACACAAATTCCTTCTTAATGGATGCACGAAGTCACAATTTAAGTATGTATATAGTATAATAATATATATTATTATGTTATTTTATAATTTGAAAAAGGAATAGGAGGATTCTAACAACGAAACTAATGTATCGATCGTTATACTATTATTATGTATTGTGCACGAAACGCATTAATGGTATTTGTCAAGAAGCGGTATAAACTTTTTTTATATTTTTAACAATTAAAATCCCATAATTCTTTTAGTTTACGTAACCCGCATTCTTAAATTTAGATGAGCACAATATAGTATTATACATCTTTATGTCACTGAAACAATTTATTGATGTTATGATTGTTTTTTTCCTATTAACACTTTAATGGTCACACATTCTTGTATCTATTATACGAATTAATGAATATACCACCAATTAATGATATCGAAAACCAGTAAATTTCACTAATACCTGTACCTACATAGATTTTTATATCTAGTTTATAAAGAATCCTAGACTGCATACTGTAAACATAAAGCAACGAAACAAAATAAATATGTATAAGATACATCTTATGTTCTGTAAGCTAAAAATATATAAATTATACTCATATATCAGTTAAATCAGGGGTAGGGAACTATGACTCCGGAGCCGCATGAGGCTCATTACCTACGTGCAAATGTATGGCTCTTTGGAAAATTCATCAATGTATTATATACTACAATGTGTTTTTTTCTATTTTAACCATAGCGTTTCTTTGAAAATCGCGGTTAAGCAAATTTTTTTTTAAATGACTTATTTATACGAAAAGGTTCCCAATCCCTGCTGGGTTAGGTTTTTATAAAAATAAATAATAAACTAAAAGCTTGTTAAAAATTTGATTCCTTCTAGTGTGATATTTTTAAATTTGGGCTAAGAGTTTATGAAACAATCATTCATTATAATATATATAAAAAAAAGTTTTAAGTATAAAAACATCTTAGATATCTTTAGCGCACACAGCATATTATACCTAAATAATAAGTTAGAGAATTGGAATTTGGAATTTCTATTTATAAGAACAACTTATGGGGGATCTTGTATTATATTTTTATAACTATAAAATAGTTTGAGATTTAGACAATTCAACGAAATTCTAAACCCATACGTTTATCAAAATTTAAATCAATTTTTTAATTTTTTGCCCAACAACACAGTTTTTAATAACATTTTATATTATTACATATGAAAAAAATCTAATTTGTAATTATTCCATCAATAGAATATGTTATAATACAAATAGTTGGTTAACATTTTAAGTTTAAACGATTATTTGCTTTTAAATTACAAAATCATAAAATCAAACATTTCTAAAATTAGTATTTTATGCATAAATATAAATACTTTTTTTTACTAAAATTCTAAATTAAATTATCAAATTGTGATAATGAAAAATACAAAAATAAATAAAAATAATAAAACACACATAATATTATAATATTAATGAAATCATCACTCCACTTAAAATTAAAAAAGATTGATGTTTATTCTTATAGAATTTCAATGCAATAATACGTGTGTTTCAGGGTTTGGAATTGAAATTATAAATACTGGCATTTGAAACAGAATTTCCTTAAAGCATTGGAATCAAAACTCTTTTTCAATATTATTTAAAGACCTCAATTTGAATTAGTAGGTGCTGATATTTGTTGGTAAAGCATTTTTTGGTTCCAATTTTATTTATAGGTAATGCCTATATAGTAATAATTGGTTTGTTGAATTTAGTTGATAATGTAAATATGATTTTACAATTTATTGAAATCCCAGTTCCAGAAAACAATAAAATTTGAGAAGTTATTAAAATAAAAATATAATATATTGTTACTCTTATAATAGGTATACTGATAATGATTAATAAAACCGTAAGATAAATGCACCCCTGTATAGATTGTGATCAGATTGTATTCTAATATATACAGATTAAATATTAATTTATGAATAGTTTTTTACAAAAATAAAAAGCACATTGTATAAAAAATCACTAATTATACATTTGGCTGTTAACATAATACCTGTTCTGTTGGTGTTGTATGTTAAAACTTTGTATTACGCGAGTACGGCAAATGAGTCGTTTTAGTGTCGATTAACTAAATTATAACCAATTTATTAATATTGTATATAATATTATAATATTATAATAAAGACAATACAAAGTCGATAGGTATGTAAATATATAGCAATGATGAGAAGTAAAACTATGTTAAGTAAATTGCACGTAAATATTTGTATAACTTAATTATTATTGCTTTAGGTTTTTTAAAACCAAAATATTAAATTTACTAAGTTTCTACAAACCATTAAGACAATTTTTATTTGGTCTTATAATTTTAATTACCTGCGAAATTTAGAATTAATTTAATTAAAAAAACAAAAAATAATAATAATATGAAATAAATATGTTTCTGTTTTTTTTTTTTTTTTTTGTTAATACTTAGTTATTGTTTGTAATAATAATGCAAATTTGTTTTAATTAAAAATATAAAATAAATAGGTAATAAGGCATTTTTTTTTTCAATTTGTCTAATTCTGTTTTTATATAAAAATGTCTTACTTTTAGACCTAAGGTTCTATAGGTTATCTGTCGTAGGTGATGCTTCAATTTGAATTTTTTTTTTTTTTTGACATATCGATGAATTTAAAGATGTTAGGATGTGCACAATAGAAGTAACTATTGAACTTGCAGTGAAATGCAATTAGTTGTTCGTTCTACAAAAGTGGTATATTATATTCAGCCTAAATTATTAGTGGAAATGTGCTATCTTTTTCAATATAATTTTTTAGTGTATAATCAAAGAATCCTTCAAGATTTTTATTAATTGGTTTGATTATATCACCTATTTTATCATGGTTTTTATCTATATCAAGATTTATTTCATTTTATACACTCGTACACATAATAATGGGTAATATGTTAATAAATATTAAATTAAATTTTTAATTTTAAAACATTAAATGTTATTTTGCCTTTTTTGAAAGTCTTGACCGGGAACCAACAATTCAAATGTTTGTCTATGCGTACTTAGCATCATTTAAAATTTCAAAAATTATCAATGTAGATTGTAGGTATAGGTAATAATACAATAATACACCCACACATTGCCATTTATTGCGAAACAGTATGTTATTATTATTCATTTTAAATATATTTATCTACATATATATACTTTCCAATCGTTCGAGCACCGTGTGCAATCATTGTTTCATTACTGTTCACCGTATAGACTGTACTAGATAGGCGCCTTATAATAAACTAATATGCCGAGAGCCAAGGTGTTAGTGAGGAAATTATTGTGAGTTTACATAAGTATACTCACAAACATATATACTATGTATAATAATATATGGAATAAGAGGATTATATGTATAGGTATATAAGGTCCCCTACACTCACGTGTGTCAAACCTGGACGTGTATTTAAAATGTAATATATTATACTACAGTCAAACGAGAAATACGTGATTACTGATTAACATCGACTATACATTGACCATTGACTATAATAATATAATAATGTACTAATTTAATACTATACCTATCTGGCATCTGCCTACTAAACGATTATCATACAGTATATGCGACGTCGTCTATGTTGTGCGGCGATTTGAAATTTCTAATCCTATATTAGTTTATTAGTATATTTGGGCGCGTAAAATTTATGACCAAACGGCGCCGCTGCTTAAAAGTCATTGAAACTGAAAACATTAAAGAGAAGCCCGCGCGTATATATTACATAGTAATAACATTAATGCATATAAAATATAATACCTGTATAGTTTATATTATTTTATCTATACCTATACCAATAAACAAAATACGAATGTGAGCTGATACGTTTTAGATTTCAAATCGTATATAAGAAACGTATAACTTAACCAGAATGCAAGGCAGGACAGTGGACATACACTTATTAACGAACTGAGAAGTTCGTAGAAGTGTTGTAGTATAATATTTTTATTTTTATTATTAACTTAACTATGATTTTTTCAAAGATTAATAATTTAGTTTTATTAATTACATCATGTTGCATATTATTATGAAAGTGTACATTTTTCTTCGTTATAATTTATCGGATATTTATATTTGTTAAGCCTAAATAGTAATAAATAATAACTAATATAAATAAAATCTAATAAATATTTACTAAAATGTAATTAATACTTATGAATAATGACAATTGCTCAAAGCAGAGACGATTATAGACCAAACTGTTACCATGTTCTATAATACAAGCATTAGCTTAAAGATGTACAAATAATATTTATTGATGTATACAATCTAATTAATGTATTTAACTGTTTGTTTGCAAAGCAAATAAATTAATTAATTAAAAAAATATTAATAACAATAAAAATTCTGCAGGACTATCATTACTCACCTCACATGTTGCATCTAAAAAATCCCCTGGCAATTCAGGATTTGAGATCCTATAACCTTGTATTTATTAAAATATATGTACATTTAAAATATTTGATTCTCCAGTGGATCAATCAGAATTAAAAAATACAAATTCTAGCCAATCACGACAACAGAACTCAGGAGCTCCACTATCACTAGGCATTAAGAATGGGTAACCGTCAGTAAATAAATCTATACATACACTATAATAATTGTCGGTATAATTCAAAAATCTAACCTTCTTCCGTTTTATGTATGGATGTAACATGTAAAACATATGAATTCTAAAAGTCGGTAAACCGGCATCGGTCCATTCTCAAAAATATCCACAGACCAAAACACACTACGCGGCGATAATTTAAAGGGATCGTAATGCATGGATAATGTACATGGAATCACGTTAAACCATATTAGAATCGTATATTATACATCCCAACTATCGACGTAGAGTTAAACAATACTATTGTTTTGTTGTACTTACACGATAATAACGTAAATTGACAATAGAAATTGTCCAACGTATATGCATTTATTTTATTTTTTTCATTCGTAAAATATCACACTACACGACATCCCGAGGCTAAACTGTCTCATCTTACCCTGTAGGTACAAGTAGACCCGTGTAGATTTACCCGCCCGCGTAATAAATACACGCGCATACCTACGCGTATTATAACAATATATTATATTATTATGATGTGATGTAGCATAAGCTACCGGTATTGTACTTGTTATTACTTATTATTTAATACATTTATTGCCGTCGTTCACACCGTTGTAAAATACTTTTGAACGTATTTCGTATATCTGACCTCCTTTCCTTATGACCTTAGATAAGGCATACCTAATACATCGCGTAACGTAGTACAATATATATCATTATAAACACGAAAATCAAAGACAACCAGGTAACATTATGAAATATTAATTAAGCGTATAGAGTGCATTCATCAATGCAGCCACAGTGAGCCACGCGATCACCTTAAAGCCACCATCCTACAAACGTACACCCTTCCACATATACACGGTAATATATTATATGCTGCAAGTATAATATGTCTAGTAATAATAATAATAATAATAAAAAAAATACCTTGGTCATGTCCGGTAACTTTTCCAGTTTCAGCCCTTTGATTATGTTGCGACCCAGTTCGGTGAGGTGCACGTTGTGCTGCTGCTGCTGCTGCAGGTGTTGCTGGTGTCGGTCGTCGTCTGCGGCTGCCGCGCACGTCACAGCCGTCATGAAATCGGCTAGCCGGAGGACGATCAAAAGCACGGCGAATCGGACCGCGCGACCGACGACCGGCACGTGCGACCACCAGACGTCGGCGCTGCCCATCATAGTAATATTATTATTTCAAGTCGCGAGAGCCGGTCGGCGGGCAGCGTCTCACGGCCGTTATACGATTGTCGCGGCGTAGATCTGCACGTCCGTCAGCGAACGCGGTCCGTTAAAAATTGCGACGCGAACACAATAATTTATCACAGCGACAGGTACCTACGGTGCGTTTGCGGTTCGCGCGCAAGAGGTCGTAATATTATATCGCACACGACCACGGTCCGGGAAGCGATGATGGTGCACGCGACCGCGGTCCAGAGTAGTTATAATACTCCGTCTATAGCTGCGCGCGCGGGCGGCGAGAGTGCGTTATTCGTGCGCGGAGGATCCGGTGTGTGCGTGGTCGGTTGTTCGCGCGACCGCCGTGCACGGTCGTTAATGCGGACTGAACGCGTGCGACGGACGGACCGCACGTTTTATATACGCCGCGACGTCAAAGTACAATATTTTTATTATTACTATTACTATTATTATTATTATTATTATTATTATTATTGTTGTTGTTGTTGTTATGGAGGCGGTGGCGGTAGTGATCGTTTGTGCACTACCGGCGCCCGCGAAGAAGAAAAGTAAAATAAATAAATATTATTAGACGCGAGGCACACGCGTAGTCCGCACGCACTGACATGCACGCACTCGATCGCCGCTCGTTCACCGGCCGCCGCCGCCGCCACTGAGGTTCTCGTGACGATTCGGTATTTCGGTGTGACGACGATGACGTATCGTCGTCGTCGTCACTGCGCTCGGGTCGCCTAATTATATTGTTTCGTAAACGTATTCCGTACGTATATCGATAGAGAATGCAACACTCGAGTGCTTGCTCGTGTTCCCAGGTGGGAAAGGGCGCGGACACTCCAGAAAATCTCTATTACCCCCTCCCACCACTTAGAACGAGGCGTCTGTTTGTAGTCGTCGTGTGTCGGTATCGGTATTTGGTACTTATTTTTATTATTTATTATTATTTTTTTTTTTTATCCGTTTCGGTTTCAACGAGACGAGCGCATTACGAAATAGCCGATTCGAGTAGGTATATATACGTAACAACAGGTACCGCCGCCGCCGCCGCAGCTATTGATCGATATAATTACGATCGTCGGTTTGTAGAAACGGACACGTGAGCGTCCAAGTCGAATTTTTTCATATACGCACCGATGTGAACATAATATTTTCCGGTTGTCATTGCGTACTATATAATATAATAAGGTAATAAAGTGGAGGTATAATATAGTACAATATGACATAATATTACACACGCGTGTCAATATATAATATGGTTATATGATTACTGATAAACAGTGTATACTTCAGGGGGGGGGCAAATGCCCCCCCCTGAAATTTCTTTCGCACCCCCTGACAAAAACAATTTTCAAAAAAATGTACCTATTTATTAAATGCACAACAACCGTTACGATTACCACACCTAATGGCGTTCAATAAAATATAATTTATTTTTATCAATGTTTTTATATCGTACCCCCAGTATAGAAACTATCTACTGACTATATCACCATTCACCAATGAAAAAAAATGAGCTCCCCCAGAGAAATTTTCTGGATTCAACACTGCTGATAAATGATAATTGATCAATTAAAATTAATTATTCCAATCTTATATAAATTAAATCCTATGTGCCTAGCTATGATTTATTACTATTTAGCGCACGTGCCTGGTAAATCTGTTAAATGCGATACAGGCACTGCAGCCAGAGTGCAGCTATTGCAGTCGCTACATCGTTACTGCAGCTCCGTTCAGGTTGTGCGGTTGCCAGTCGTCACTTATACCAACTCTAAGTAGCCAGTGACCACTTTTTGCCTAAATTATTATAAAATACATTCAAAATATCTTTGTTTTACGAATTATTTAATTATTCAAGTTCCATTGTCGATATGGTTATCGGTGATTCAAATTAAAATATTTTTGTGGAACGGAACCGGGGCTGTGAGAGCGGCCTATACTGCACAGCTCCTCCTATTGTGCTTCTTATTCGTGTATGCGAATGCATTTACAGGTCATCCATCGCTGCTGCTAATGCCGTCGATGAGTTGACTGCCGTGACCGTCGTAGGTACCTATATCTAACCATATATTACATACACGCAAACAAATCCATTTGTACTTAAACTGCTTTACGTAGGTACATTATTATATTTAGACATAATCATATTATATTATAGTGGTAATTGACATTTATACAATGTGAATTAGTTCTAGTGTGGAAATAACAAGTACATGTTCAGCTATGTTCAGTCATGATATTTTATTTCAAAATTAGGTTAAAAATTAATAAAAAAAAAAAAGAGTTCTAAGTAAAGAACTATTTTATTTTTTAAATACTATAGGTAGGCGAATCGCAATTATTGTATAGCTTCTTAGTTATTAATACCTAACACATTTTTCTTGAGTATCAACATAGGAAAAGTTTCTACTATTAAACTTTCAATTAGTTTAAAACTAAGTTAAGTTAATTTTTATTCGTTAAATCCTGCATAATAGCGCTGAACATAAGTGAATCACGTTTATAAAAATTACAATAATATACGAAACTAATTAATGAGAATTGAAAAATTATTACATTTTTAATTATTCATTAATTACAATTTATATTTACCATCTCACTAGCATAAAATATGTTATTGATATGTAATTATGTATAAAGTAACTTAGAAGCTATTATGAACATTTTCGGAACATGTTTTTTTACACCCATATACAATTAAGTAACAATTGTATATTATATTTAAAACTAAAGAAACATTACAATAGACTGCCGTGTGTTGTATATTACACTTTAAACAACTAGCCACTTTATGGGTGCAACAGTTTTAAAAAAAAGATACACTCATGATAGAAAACTGTAAAGCGATTTTGTGACAGCTACAAAAGCTTTCTGTGAGCCATGTGGCAAAAGAACAAAATATACACTTTAAAATAGTATATTTTCAAATAAAGGAATCCATGTACCTACGTATAAATTGAAGTCGTATTTTTATATAATTCATCGATTTATTGTGTTGACACAGATTTTAACCAAATATATTGTAGCGTGTCCATCACTTTTGACATTGTATTCTGTTAGTCTACAGAAGATAATATAACTCATAATGCAGAAACGGACGTTTTCCGCTCGGATTACTGTTTATTTTCATAATTATTTCGATTCAGTTATTGAGTGTTAATACATTTTTTAGACTGCTAGACGCCCAGATAGGGTCTGTCAATGAGAATTACTCGGAAAAAAAAACTTCTAACGAATAGATATTATAGTATAATATTACCTAAATCTTCGGCGGCGATTTCGCTTCGATCATTGCCATATATGTCGTCACGTCGAGAATAATAAATTATCGCAGCGCCGCGCACTAAATAGGTATAATTTAATATATGCACTATAACACGTATTAACTATATAATGCTGTTTGTTCGGGTAATAGTGTAATACAATATATTTTATCTAGATATTATTTATTTATACAGTGAATTATGTATATATATATATATCAGGGACGTACACAGGGGGGTGTTTTGGGTGTTCAAACACCCCCCGAAATATTTGGTTTTTGTAATAAAAATTTAATATTAACAAATTAAAATAATTAATATAATATGAATAAAATAAAAATACTTAAACACGATTTATAAATAAAATAAATTAATATTTATTGTATATTAACGTGATGGGTGTAAAAGAATTTGAAAAAAAAATGTTCTACTTTTCAATAACTTATATTCAAAAACACCCCCCAAAATTTTTTTCTGCGTACGTCTCTGATATATATATATATATATATACGTATGATTATATGAATAATGAAGTTGTACATTTTATATTGGTTTATTAAGTTTGCGCTGTGTTTAACACGATAAAAAAAAAAAAATTTACCAATCCGGTATTACATAAAAAAACGTTACGAATGATAATTCTCAGAAGTACCTGCCACAGAGTCTACACCAGTCGACGCATAATATAATGATCAATAATTATATTTTATGCGTCTGCGAAAACACCAGTAGGGTAGTAGACATCGACCGATACAATAATAACAAGTGGCTGATCTAACTATATTATATAAGTACGTAATACATAAATAATAATTATTATTAATTGTATCTCTTTATTATTTTATTATACACCTATTTATGTATATTGTGCACACGTACCTGCATAGTATTATTATACACTTGTAGGTCGCAGACGGCTAGCGTAATAATAATAATAATAATAACAACAACACTATAACGTGTGTTGGACAAAGTAGGAGGTGGCGACTGTACAATATTATCCAGGTTTACGCACGCGTCCTGTTGCGCGCTCGGATCTACCTTGATGTATTGAAATAATATATTATAATAATGACCGTACGTGCGTTTAATTGGCAAACGGCGGCGGCGGCGGCAACGACGAAAAACGGATGTATCATACGCGTATTTTTACTTTTTACTTTTTCTTCTACTCGTACAACTCATTGTAATTTCCGCGAAAACCAGATTGACTCATACCGTCTATAATAGTAGGTACCTATATTATTATAATGCCGGGCCGCCAAACGCTATACAAAAAGAGTAATTATTAGGTCTTGGAAAAAATATGATTTTTTGCACTTTGAATAGATATTTAAACTTGAACTCTTCAGTTGTTGTAATATTAAATATACTTTTAAACGTAATACTATTTCTTAAAAGCGTTTTTGAAATTCGTCATACAATGGGTATTTTCGAATTATTATGCATGATTTTTACCTATTACTTAAAAATTTAAAACAAGGTTTGTAATAAGTTGATTTTAGTTCTTACAATAATTAAACGATTTTGAAAATACATAGACGCAATATTAATTTTACAATGGTGTCTGTGTTTTTTTTTTGTGTGTCTGTGTACACGAGAACGTGTCGAAATAATGTTTCTATTTTAAACTTCATAAGCTTTTCTGATTCGTACTTAAGTGAATCTAGTTGGTGCATTGGGGAGGTCATTTTTTGAATTTCTCAATAGTTTTAAAAAGCACCGTGAAAAACCAAAAAAAAATTAAGGAATATCGAGAATTTTTTCGCAAAACCAGTTTTCGACCAAATCGATTTTAGATTCTGAACGAAGTGATGAATGTATTGATTTTACAATGATGTGTGTTTTTTTTTTGTGTCTGTGTACAGCATAACTAGTCGAAATAATGCTCCAATTTCAAACTATGGGGGTGGTTTCCGATGTAAAAGTGAATATCCTTGGTGCATTATAAAAAAGTTAACATTTTCCAACAGTTTTCAAAAAAATCGAGAAAAACAAAAAAAAAATGACGGAAAAACGGGAATTTTTACGCAAAACCAGTTTTCGACCAAATCGATTTTTTTATATGGTTGTAATTCAAAAACTAATCACTGTAATTACTTGAAATTTTCACCAAATGTTAATGTTAGTGTTATCTATATAAGGTTTAATTTTCAACAATTTTTGACTTTTTTTGAGTTATTTATAGACCACTGAAATTTTCGATTTTTTTGAGAAATTTTATTTTGAAGTGTCGATAAAAAAATTTTGGATTACCAAAAAGTTTTGAAAATTTAATGCAAGGTTCCTTATGAGTTGTTCTTATTGTAGCTAAAAAAAA
>VUJU01003007.1:0-30477 GCA_009835225.1 Aphis craccivora | reverse complement strand
ATATTTTGAAAATTAAATCACGTAAAGAAAACGCGAATCTTAATAACTGGTAAAATTTTCAAGTATCTACGACTTATACTTTTTGAATAATAACAAATATTTAAAATTGTTCGGGATAAATCGTTATCGTTACGCTATTTCGTAAAAATTTAAAATTCAAACGCACTTAAAATTTTTCCTATAATGATGATTCGAGTTTTCTCTATAGATTTTCGAAGGAAAACTTATGGAAAACCTAGTGTTGTAATTTTAATCCTTAGTTATAAACACAAAAAATTTTATGATTTTTCAAATTCAAAATTACTTGCAAATTTTCGCGTTTTCGACAGATTTCGTAAAAATTTGAACTTTAAACGCTTATAAAAAAAAAATTGTGACTAACAATTTTTAATTTTTTTTTAGCTATAATAAATTTTATTAAACTTTCAAAACTTTTTGGTTATCCAAAAATTTTTTATCGACACTTTAAAAATATTTTTTCAGAAAAATTGAAAATGTCTATGGTCTATAATTAACTCAAAAAAAATCAAAATTATTTGAAAATTTAACTATCTATAGATACCACTGACATTAAAATTTGGTGAAAATTTCAAGTATTTTCAGTGATTAGTTTTTGAATTACAACCATAAAAAAAATTCGATTTGGTCGAAAACTGGTTTTGCGTAAAAATTCCCGTTTTTCCGTTATTTTCTTTTTGTTTTTCTCGATTTATTTGAAAACTGTTGGAAAATGTTAACTTTTTACCTCTATAATGCACCAAGGATATTCACTTTTACATCGGAAACTACCCCCATAGTTTGAAATTGGGGCATTATTTCGACTAGTTATGCTGTACACAGACACAAAAACAAAAAAAAAAAACACACATCATTGTAAATTCAATACATTCTTCACTTCGTTCAGAATCTAAAATGTCCAATAGTTTTCAAAAGCGTCAGGAAAAACCCTAAAAAAAGTAACAGAAAAACAGGAATTTTCACGCAAAACCAGTTTAGACAAAATTGATTTTTTTATATGGTTGTAATTCAAAAAATAATCACTTTAAATACTTGAAATTTTCACCAAATATTTATGTGAATGTTATCTATATAAGTTAAATTTTCAAAAATCTTTGATTTTTTTTGAGTTATTAAATAGAATTATTTAAATATAAAATAATAATAAATAAAATATAATATAATAATATTATTATTATTATTAATATATAATAATATATTTATTATAAATATTATATAGATCACTAAAATTTAAGATTTTTGTGAAAACTTTTTTTGAAGTGTTGATAAAAAAATTTTGAAAATTTAATACAAGGTTCTTTATAAGTAGTTCTTATTGTAGAAAAAAAATTAAAAATCGTTAGTCACAATTTTTTTTATAAGCGTTTATACTTCTATAGTTCAAACTTTTACGAAATCTGTCAAAAACGCGAAAAATTGCAAGAGTAATTTTGAAGTTGAAAAATCATAACATTTTTTGTGTTAATAACTAAGAATTAAAAATACAACACTAAGTTTTCCTTCAAGTATCTAGAAACTTCAAAGCATCATTATAGGAAAAATTTTAGGCACGTTTGAATTTTAAATTTTTACGAAATAGCGTAACAATGACGATTTATACCAAACGATTTTAAATATTTGTTATTATTCAACCTAACCTAACCTAACCTAACCCACTTACTCACTTTTTTATTAATGATATTACTATGTTGACTATCCTCTTACAATAAGTTTTTCTGCTTTTGAGTATTATTATGTATATACATATATTTTCTCCAAGCTGTTACCTTCAGTATAATTTGTTTTTATCGTTATTACAATACCAAGTCGTTAAAAAATATGTTATAACTTATAAGCCGTCTAGTAATTGGGTTGCAAATAAATGAAGCGAAGGAAATAGTTGTTTTGTAACTGTGATATCAAACAGAATAGTTGTGGTTTATTGAACCATATAAATACAATTGTGTTTATAAAATATATAAGTAGTTATAGTTTAAAATTTAATTAAAAAAGAAATTACATTTTCTCTCTCTCCCCAAAAAAAGAAAATTTTGTGATGTATCATAATTTTATTTTAAATATATTTTTTAAATTTAATTTTTATTTCTATTAATCTGTTACATATAATTTGATTATTTTGATTAATGGGTGGATTTGGATTTAATATATTATTAGTGTGGATGCGAAATTATTGATTCTAATTAAAGAATCATTCTGTTGATAAACTTTTTCAAATAAATAAGGGTAATTATATGTATTTATGAACTACCTAGGTATATAATTTATACTATGATTTTTTAATACGATCGTGTGTTTTAAATACTAAATATATACTATATAAAATAATCTTTCTCAAATAAACTGACCTCCTATGTATCTGCTTTCCAAAGTCTAAAATTGTATTTAAATAAACTAATTAATTGCAAATACAAATTATAAAGATAAATTAAATATTTTTTGTTTAAAATAAATTAATCAAAAACTGTACACACATTTTTTGCCCTATATTATACGTTTATAGCATCTTTCCCAACTTTGAATAGTATTTAACAGTATAGTATAGTATAGTATAATATTAAATAATATAACTCAACAATAACAACAATAGTATTCAACCAGGTTCTTTAAAAAAAATTACTAATTTGCATCTAAAAACTCGAGACATAAAAATTTCAATAAATACCTGAGTATAGTTATTTTGTTAAGTGTGTGAGTGTGTCTTCGTCGCCAAGATTTTTTCTAAAACCAAATTGACTTTTTATTAAAATATTATTTTTCTCTAAATAGGTCATCAATTATCTTTTTTATAGTTCTTTCAAATATTATTTTCTAGAATATATTTAGTAAGCTTATAGCTTATAGCTTATCAATACGTTTCTATTTTTTATTTCACTATTTATTTTTTATTTATAGGTGTTATGATTGCAATTTTAAATATTTCTGAGAAAATTCCTTTTTTAATGGTTGGTAAAATAAAAATAAGACACTTTGACGGACCTACAGCGTGTACGTACATTCATATGCAGTATCTAGGAAATTTTACAAGTTTAAAGTATAAAAACAAATATTACTAAATATATTTTATGATTTGTTTATGGATATAACTATTTAAGTGTAATTAATTGTAAATTGTAATATTAGTACTATTTATATATTTGTTTATTACTATTAAGTCCAATTTGTTACCCGGAACCATCTATGGAAGCATTATTATTGCTGCAAAAAGTGATAATAGACAAAAAACATAAACCACTGTACAATTTTAAATTAATACATTTATTGTTTTGCTTATAATCTAATAAAATTATCATAACTCCATTCATAATCTAACACGTCAAACACGTCTTAAAAAAGCCAAAATATTATAAAAATTATAACATCATATCAATTTCACAATATTATTCACAAAATAAAATTTAATTATTTATTATTTATTAATAATTGAAATGGGTATTAGTACGTGCATGTATTTACAAATGTCATTCAACTTAAATAAAACTACGTATTATAGTTTATCATTTGAATAATATAGTTATCTTATAGTATTTATAAATTAATTTATATAGAAGCTTATAATATGATTGAACAATATTTTATTATAATCTTATAATTTTTATAACTGCAGGTTAAATTCTTACTATGGATGTATCTACTGTATATCATGTTGCTATTTAGTATTTATGAATAATAACATTGGAAAGTGTTATAAAACTGCTATTTCTGGTGACTCTAACTTCTAATAATATATATGTATAAAAGTAATTATAAACAAATAAAAAATGTAAAAAATAATTCATTATAATTTATAATTCCACAAATGTATAAGTTTAAAATTGAATTAAACTATTTATTTTCTATGTTTATACAGTGCATGATCTGAAACTGAAACACAGAAGGCATACTCAAATTATGTCTATCGGCATTTTCATAGGATAATGAAACAGGAAACTATTGAATGTAAATGACCATACATTCTAAATAGTGTTAGGTAAATATAAGCCCCTTCGTAGGGATACATTTTCATTATAACAAAAGACGAAGCACGTTTAATGAGTTTTTGATAACACAGTATTTATTGTTTTAGAGATATGAACATTATAATTACAATAATTAGGTGTTCGTAAAGAATAAATGTATACTTTTGTTAACTAACAACAAAATATAATTTCTCATAAATCTAATTTAGTACATAAACATAAAAAAAACAAAATCTCATATAATACAATACATTTAATATTTTTAAGAATAAAAATAAGATTAATTAAGATATAATTTCTACCATTTTTTGATTCTCTATAACTTCAAAAACTAACATTAATATTTTTAATGAAATGTTTTTTTTAACTATTCTGTATAGGTATCATATATTCTTAACGGCGTTATTAGAGATATTTCTCAAAGATTATGAAATATTTTTTTAAACAATGACGTGTGTTATTAATTTTTTTATTTTTATACCTTTTTTTTTTCGGGTTTAATCGACGACCGGGAGGGGACCGCTTTCGCATTACTTCCTCCCGGCCACCATATTTTTATACCTATAATCGTTTTTCTAGCAGTAATAATGCATTGATTTCAACATTGACGGTGGTTTTAGTAAAAATTATTTTAGTAAATTTGTACTTTGGGTAGTCTTAAGTAAAAAAAAGTGCGTAAGTGGGTACCGCTCTGCTTACATTAGGTGCCGTGTGGATCACTATTTTATATTATAGGAGGGTTAAATTTGAATCCAATTTTAATTATCATTGTATACAAAAAACGATTCTGAACGGAGATGATTTGTCAGCCTAGGAAATAATTTTCAGTGGTTGGTGAAAAAGGTGGTCTATGTTTTAATGGCCTGAATACGACAAAATTTAAGTTATTTTATAATTATTGTAAGCTAAACTTATGAAAAATCTTGTATTAAATTTTCAACTCTTAGCTGCTTATAAAAAAAATTATATGAATTATACCTACAAAATAATTTGCAAATATTCATGATTTTGACGAATTCTTGTCAATATTTGAACTTTAAATGCTAATAAAAAAAAATTGTGCCTATGTATTCTTATAATTTTTTAATCACTATAACAATAACTTATGAAGAACTTTGTATTAAATTTTCAAGTATTTTTATTTGGCCAAAAAAATTTTATTGACACTTTAAAAATATTTTTTCAGAAAAATTGAAAATTTCAGTGGTCTATAAATAGCTCAAAAAAAGTCAAAATATTAGAAAATTAAATCACGTAAAGAAAACGCCAGTCTTAATAACTGGTAAAATTTTCAAGTATCTATGACTTATACTTTTTGAAAAATAACAAATATTTAAAATCATTTGAGGATAATTCGTTATCGTTACGCTATTTCGTAAAAATTTAAAATTCAAACGCGCTTAAAATTTTTCCTATAATGATACTTTGATTTTTCTCCATAGATATTTGAAGGAAAACTTATGGAAAACTTAGTGTTGTATTTTTAATCCTTAGTATTAATAAAAAAAATTTTATGATTTTTCAACTTCAAAATTACTTGCTAAATTATTTACTCAATTTTGCTGAAAAGTTTTTTTTGAAGTTTCGATAAAATTTTTTTGGCAATATCAAAATACTAGAAAAATTAATGCAAAGTTCCTCATAAGTTATTCTTAAAGTGATTAAAAAATTATAAGAATATATACATAAAAAATATAATAATAATAATAAATATATAATATAATGTATATATGTATACATAGGCACAATTTTTTTTTGTTGTCAAAATCCTAAATATTTGTAAATTATTTCGTAGGTATAAATCATAAAAATTTTGTATAAGTAGCTAAGAGTTGAAAATTTAATACAAGGTTTTACATAAGTTTAGCTTACAATAATTATAAAAAAACTTAAATTTTGGTGTATTCAGACCATTAAAACATAAACCACCTTTTTCACCAACCACTGGAAATTATATCCTAGGCTGACAAATCATCTTCGTTCAGAATTGTTTGTCGTTTATCGCATGATAACTATCATTGGATTCAAATTTAACACTCCTATAATAGGTACCTATATAATAATGATCCACACGGCACCTAATATACAGCAGAGCGGTACCCACTTGTCCGCTTTTTTTTTTATTTATTTACTAGTATTAATATTTAATTGTTTCAATATATGTATATATATATATATATTTTTAGGATAGTTTTGTTAAATACAAGATGTTGATTGTGGAGATAGAAATTAGAAAAACATCATGTAAAATACGTGTGGTTTTAATCTGCAGATTTTTGTTCTTTAAATAATTTCATTGTTAAGAACTCCTTGAATTTGTTTACATTGGTCTTTGATACATATTCCAAGAAAGTCTAGTGTCTTTAGGTTTATTACGCATTGAAAAGGCTATTTTAAAGGCTATTCAGAGAAATTTGTTATCTACTGTCTGAAATGTTTATGATTTTTGTACGAGATGCGCAACCCCTACAAAATATGAGTATGTTATTAGGCCTCTCATTTTTATTTAAATAATAGAAGTAAGCATTTGATCTGCACTGTTGAGCTATAGTTGACTACTCTTTTTTTATTATGTAGACTCCAGTTTTTCATTGAATTTAAAATCCATTATATTTTATAACAGAATAAGAATTACAATTTTTTCGTAATTTTGATACATCTTGGAATATTTTTATCGTTTAACGAAGATAAATTATAATAATTTAAAACTCATAATGATATTTAATTTCTCTTCTAAATTTATTAATCAAAGATGATTTAACAATTGTTTCATTATTTTATTTTTATTATTATTTTTATTTTAATTCTCTTATTTTTCTAACCTAAACAAATATTATTTGATAGACAATATGATATAAGTATAGACTATAGAAACGTATAAATCATGCACCAACTTTGAAACCTGTAAAACTTTTTAAAACCTGCTGTTGTTATTTTATTTTTAACTACAGAAAATACTATGGTTATTAATTTACGAGGTCCGAAGCCCTTTAATTATTATTGTTATTAAAATCCCGGGAACGCAGCAATGAACTTTTACCCAGCCGTCACGCTAATTTTTAACCAAAGCCTCGAAAGTAGTAATTAAAGTAATGTTCTTACACTCACAACTATTACTATGCTACCTTATTACTTAACACTATGTTCGCCCTACTTTTGGCAATAATATCACATACGATTCTTGATTTGCGTATTGGTTAACAGACTCCAGTTATTCAAACACTTTTAAGTAGGTACACCAGAATAACATATACTACATAATAACTTTCAAACTTATTTATTACAAATTAATGTTATAATTTAATAAACTATATTAAATAGTTTTTTTGGAATTTTGAGCTGAGCAATAAATGTAGATACTTATTGATTTTACAACTATATGTGGTTTTTTCGTATGTTATTGTATGTTTACACAATAAGTAGCTAATAAAATGATTCGTGGGTGGATATGGATAACAAATAGTAACTAGATTGTACTTTAAATCGGTCAAAATTAAAAGTATTCTGTACTTTTTTTTTAGGAAAATAAAGATAAAAAACAATCTAGAATTTTCTAGCAAATCCAATTTTCAATAAAATGTATTTTGATTGTGTAGTCGTCTAGTTTAATTCGAAAAGTTCAAATTCTTATGAATTTGAATATTCATCCAGTAAAATAGTTATTTCTACGCAAAAAATGTTTGATAATATTTAGGTGTTAAAACAACAACTTTTTTTTTTGTGGTTGTTTAAAAATATTAATAATAAACAGCAACTTAAAATGTTCACCAAATGTTTATATTATTATTTTTGATAACATTTTTAAAATATTTCAACTCAAATCCATGACAGTGGCCTAATTAACAAATAATGTAGGTAAAGCCAAACGATACCCACTTGCCTATCTTTTTAGTTTATAATTTCGTTAAATTTTTTTATCATCATCGGATCAGAAAATAACAATAGAAATTTAATTGTTCCTTTATTTTATTTATATCAAAGAACATTGAAAATAATAAAGTGCCTATATTGGTATAGTGGCATACACAATGGATTGTTCCCAAATGGATTGGCTTATAAATATGTAAATGCTTAAGGCAACTATATATGAGGGTTAGTTTATGCGTATATATATACTAAAAAATAAGACCTACAGAATTAATTCTTTTAAGTAGGTATGTAGGTATAGACGAACGACAAAAGCTCTCTTTTTGGTATAGAATACTAAATACCTATGTTAGTCTATGTTCAAACTTGTATGCCCTTTGTGCAGTTATTTACGTAGATACTTATATTATAATACACATATACATGAAGGATTTTTTGTTTTTTTGAAAAAAAACTTTATTTGATATAAATTATTTTCGTAAAAATTAAAAATCTTAAAAATCATTGATAATTAGAAATTTATAACCAATTAAAAATGTTATTCTATTTGTATATAATTTTAACCAATACATTCTAATAATAGTAATTTTGAGTATTGTACTGTTTGATATTCATAATATATGTTATTATTATATTTTGAAGTTTTTTTTACTTGCAACTTCTATTAATGGTTATTAATGTTAATTTAGTTTAACCAAAACATGGTTTTATGTCATTACGCTCATTTAACTCATTTGTAGAAATAAAATATATGAGTAAATAGTTATCATTAATCACAATAATCAGTAACTAGTATATATTGTTACACATTTATAAACAATGATAAATAATCTAATTCCAAATTTAGAATGATAACCAAACTTATAGCGACTTACTATATAAGTAGGTAGGTATATTGGAACCATAATATTTTGATTGAAAATATGAATGTTAATTGAATTTACAAAATTGTTTGTTTTTGTAATCAATGAGACTATTTACACTAGAAAAATGCACCAATATTGAGGATGACTTTTGTTAACAAAATGGATTTAGTTAGTAATACTCAGTACTATTAATATAATTTTAACTTATAATATATTATAGAAAATTAGCATGAATATTAACACAACGCCAGTTTATGAAGAAAATTATTAGGTGTCAACACAAATTCTTAAAAATTGTTTAACTCGAATAAAAAATAAAAAGAGAAGTCAAATGAGTAACGTTCTGGTGTATAGTAAGTCACTATAATAAATGTATTAAATTTGAATCCAATGATAGGTCTCATTGTATACAAAAAACGATTCTGAACGGAGATGATTTGTCAGCCTAGGATATATTTTCCAGTGGTTAGTGATAAAGGATAAAAAAAAAACTAATTCACTAAAATTGTAAGTATACTTATTTTTTAATACCTAAATATATTCGAAATAATTATAGAAAGTGTTACTTATTTATTATTTGTCTATTTTATATGATTAATTTGTATGATATGAATTAAAAAAAAAAAATGGTATATTATTACCTATATAAAAGTCATTTAATAGTTTTTTACTATAAATTGTCATTTAGCTAACAAAACTTATAAGCAAACTTCTTATAAATCATGTATTTAACTACTTGACAAAAACAATATAGTAAATATATATTATGCATTACTATTACACACATCTAATATACTTTAGTAAATTTCTATCGATATGTTTTGTTTTTTTATAACCTACAATAAATATTTTATTTTTTAAGCAAAACTATTGTTCTTATCGTTGTCATTACTTGCGTACGTAATAATAAGATTTACAATAAAATAGACTTAATGTATTCAAATTTGAAGTATCAAGTATGAAAAAATTCATTTCTGTAGTTGTATGTTGTTCGTTTTGTTTCGACATTAAAATAAAATATGAGGATGGGATGTTTTCTAATAGAAAATGGAAAGGATAGCAATAACAAGTATAATAAAAATAATAATAATACTATATAGTATATTTTGTGAAGCAACGGCAGTAGTATAAATAAAACTGATTTATTGTGTCCGTTTGTCATTGAGCTTTACAGGAAGAGTAGGGTACCCTTTTTACGTTTCAATGTGTACGTGTGTATATTATACTAATAATACAGAGTGATTTGGCTGTTATATGTCTCCATAAAATATATTATATTGTTTTGCGTATGTCTGGACTCACGCAGAATTCCTTTTATTTTATTTTTCACCCGCCGATTCTCTTTTTTACTCAATACCAAAGGGGATGATTTATATTAATTTTATCACAAATTTTATTTCACGTAAAGTTTTCACCCTATTATAAATATTTTACACAATGAAATAGTGGCGAATTTTTCGAAATTGTTGTATAGGAAACACAACGACAGTCTTGTGTCTGTGTGAACAAACTATAAACAAATAACGAAAAATATCCCCTTCAGTTTACTATACGCTATACCAATGCTTGTTTTATAAAAGAAAAGGATGGGTAGTATTGGTTTTCAGCCCCAAATTTCCGGTGTTGGCAGCAGCCTTCTTTAAGCTGGAATAAACAATACGCCACCCGTTTTCCGGAACAATGAGGTGACATTGTGGATATACTGAAACTTTAAATTTACTATAACGGGTAAAACAAAATATTAGAAAACACACTGACAATTTATTATCCCTTACCTTACCACTTAAATGATATATTACTAATATGGTTTACTTTGATAAATAGTTGGATATAACTGTATGGTAGTTATAATTTTATAAATGTAGATTTTTAAATAATTTAGTATTCAATATTATCATATGATGATTAAAACAAAGGTAAAATTATTATCATGCCTATGTGTAATATCATAATACTTTCAACGTTGTATAAGAATTATAATATATACACAAATAATTAAATTTACAAAATATATTGTGAATAGCTTTATTTATTGGTAATATAAGAAAATAAAAATTATTAGCTCAATTCGCATAAATAAAAACTGACTAGAATGTATAAATTAGGTATACAATAATAAAATGAAAAAATATTATTGTTGAAAACATGTTTATTTACTATACCTATACTACTATCTACAATTTTATTTATTAAACGAAAAATGGTTATATGTGCAAAACTTATTTCTGAATTTTAGAAATAAGTATCTTCGGCAACAAATCCAATAATCTGATTTTCTTAAGAAGACATTCCATTAATTTTGAAGATAAGTGTCCAATATTAATTTTATTAATATCACATACCTATATCTAATTAGATAATACTTTAATAATCGAATTATTTATCATATGAAAATTGGGTCTATTAATTCATTGGTTAATTATGTGCTTATATTTTCTTAATTTAAACAATTTAAAAAATATTCATTTAAATCGACAATATATTATGTATACATACAAAATAAATAAACTGGTTAGTTTTATAAGTTATGATTTTATGAAGAACAAATATTATGATACAGTTTAATTAATTACTCTGTATGCCTGTAATATTTTTTCTTATACAACGCACCATTAAACAATGATAGCACGTATACATTTTATTTTAGTATCTTAATAACTCAATAAAACATTTTTATTAGTTTTAGAAAAATTATAAAATAATAGTTGTATTATATTTCATTTACAAACTATATAATACATATATACATATTATATTTTTAATCATATTGTAAAAGTTTTTTGTCAAACGATAAACGTTTTCACGAAACATATTGCTCATACAATGAATTATGTTCACTTTAATTTAAATTTAATTTATACGTATATTACATCGAAATGTTTCAGTTAAAATAAACGAATTACCTATTGTTTATAAAGTTACTATTCATATTTTATTGTAACCTATCTATAATATATATAATCTTAAAAGTTAAAAGTTAAATGTATAAATATAGGTAATTATATTATTGTAACATTTCTTTTTTTTTGATAATTTATTTTAACATATATTATTACGTATAATATTATAAACTTGAATTTAAATAATATATTTATCAACTACATTAATTTACTTAAAATTATAATGGTTCCATATATTGTAACGTTTGTACAAAATAATCCTTCTTTTATATTTAAAAATTTATAAATAATTTCATTTTCATTCAAAAATAATTTTTAAGAAAAATATTATAATGTATAATATTTCGAAATATTAACTATAATTTACAGTTACTGGCATTTATTTACACTATATAACTGTACAGTATACACTGCATAGTGTTTATATTTCATTATTATTAAAAAAAAAAATTATCTATAAGCTTCGTCATATTTTATTATCATGTTATCGACTTTCGTAACTATAATATAATATTATATACAACGGAATGTTATACGTCATGTTGCGTCTTGACCGGTTGATATAAAATTATATATCAACGTGGGAATTAATACGTTGTGATTTTTAGTGTATATTAAAATGTTTATTATAATAGTAAACTAAACAAATACAATATTTTAAACTTACAATTAATTACGAGGTTTGAGCGGTGAAACAACCAGCAACCAGCAGACTCCAAATACTAATATCAAGACCGTGAGTGGATTTACGACCTCTCTCTGAATGTCTTGGATATCCTTAACTGTTTGCCGAGGTTTTGTCTCGGTCTCCCTTTTATATGACTATCATAGGAGTGGGTGACGACTCAGTTATACGAGGGGTCCCTAAAAGACTGTTGTCTGTTTATGTATTCTTGTCGATTCTTATCGAAGAGATATCGAGTTTTGATTTTTTTATAAAAGAGACGTGTGTTTCTACTTTAATGGCTAAATTATTTCATTATAAGATATTCCACACTCTTTTCCTGTCCTCGCATGCTTTTATTGATGACGTCATTAAAATATTGATGACATCATATAATACAAATGACGTCATAAAATTATTGATGACGTCATAGAAACAACGATGGCGTCATAAAAATATTGATGAAGTCATAGAAATAACGATGACGTTATAGAAACAACGATGACGTCATGTAATATCGATGACGTCGTAGAAACAATGATGACGTCATAAAAATATTGATGACGTCATAATATATTATCATCGATTACGTCATATAATACGATGACGTCAATACAAAATAGTTCAATAAATCTGTTAAAATACCTCTTAACAATTCAGTTACGAGTATTTTTTTAAAAAGATTTTATGTTATTAATGCCATATAATACCAAAAGCACCTTAGAACACCGATATCCTTTATACATCAAAAAATATAAGTTACTAACACTAAAATTATTGCATACATTTTTAAATAATGTCTTGAAGTAATTGGACGTCTTAATTTTAAAAACAGTTTACATAATGCTAGAAATAAATCTTTGTTTTACTACTATTTCAAAAAAATATAGGTTAGCTATAATTATGTCTTTATTCTTGGACCTTGACTCATATTCAGTGGCGGATCCGAATAGGGGGTAATAGGGTAATTACCCCTCCATTGAGCTTATTATAAACAAATTTATTACATTGTGCCTTGTGAGAAATAATAGTTATATTCAGTGTTACGTATTGAATTACGCCCCCTCGATAAATCTCTGGATCCACCCCTGATCATATTTGAATATCTACTGCTTTTAATATCTATTTTTTTTTCATTCATCGCTTTTAAGTTGTAAGCTTACTAGGCTATTTTAAAATAATATATTTGCTCATTAATTATTTTTTTCTTTGTATTTTTTGATCAAAATTTATTGAAATTTATTTTTATTCTATTATTATAATACTATAGGTACCTACTCTTTTTAATATCAATATTATGAACTTTAATTATATTTTGTTTATTTTATTAAGTTAGTTACAATTTAATTAGGTAACTTATCTAAGATATTATTCTTATATCACATACCTATTCATTATTATGTAGTCATACTATCAGTCTTCAATTTATAATTCTTGTTCATTCATTTAAGGAATACGATGTTTCGATACTTTAAATATTTTAATATATGATTTTATTTACTCACTCATTATTTCCAGACCAGTATATTATATTTATTATTCGTTGAACTTTTCACATATTCTTAACTGGGTGAGACTGAATGTTACAGCAACATTTTGCTACATATAAAAGTTTTCCATGATTTATTGTTTCCCCAAGGCCGTATATATAACACCTCTAACGAAAATATCTTTTATTCGAATAAAATGGTTGTACAGAAAAACACACATTAAGTGTCAGTTTCAATTGCTCTTACATAATATAGTACCTTAACATTTTTAGTCAAGTTTGTTGACTATTGCTTTTTCGTTAAACAAAAATAAAATATAATTTTGTAAGTTTGAACTTCGGCTATTGCCTATTAGAATTGTATTATAAATATATAAATAATAACATTACAGGTAAATTGTATTATCTACAAGGTACACGCATTATTTATATATATTTTAGATTTTTAAATGAGTGATGAACGTATAGATTATACAATGATGTGTATTTTTTTTTCTTCAATTCTAATTTTCAAGATTATTTTCGATGGAAAGTTGAATATACTTTGTGCATTATTAAGGTAAAAATTAGGAATTTCCAATAGTACTCAAAAAAATCGAAACAAATAAAAAAAAATCGGGCAAGTGGATACCGCTCTGCTGTACATTAGGTGCGTGTGGATCACTATTATATATTATAGGAGTGTTAAATTTGAATCCAATGATAATTATCATTGTATACGAAAAACGATTCTGAATGAAGATGATTTGTCAGCCTAGGATATAATTTTCAGTGATGGTTGGTGAAAAAGATGGTTTATGTTTTAATGGCCTGAATACATCAAAATTTAAGTTTTTTTTATAGTTATTATTAGCTAAACTTATGGAAAATCTTTTATTAAATTTTCAACTCTTAGCTACTTTCACAAAAATTTGTATGAATTATACTTACAAAATAATTTCAAATATTCATGATTTTGACGAATTTTTGTCAATATTTGAACTTCAAATGCTAATAAAAAAAAATTGTGTAAATGTATTCTTATAAATTTTTAATCACTATAAGAATAACTTATGAGGAACTTTGTATTCGATTTTCAAGTATTTTATTTGGGCCAACCTATCGACACTTCAAAAAAAAGTTTTCAGTAAAATTGAAAATTTCAGTTGTCTATAAATAGCTCAAAAAATGTCAAAATAATTTGAAAATTAAATCTTGTAAAAAATGCCAATCTAAATAACTAGTGATAATTAAAATCGTTTGAGATAAATCGTTATCGTTACGCTATTTCGTAAAAATTTAAAATTCAAACACACTTAAAATTTTTCCTATTATGATGCTTCGAGTTTTCTCTATAGATACTTGAAGGAAAACTTATGGAAAACTTAGTGTTGTATTTTTAATTCTTAGTTATAAACACAAAAATTTTTATGATTTTTCAACTTTAAAATAATTACTTGCAAATTTTCGCGTTTTCGAAAGATTTCGTAAAAATTTGAACAATAAACGCTTATAAAAAAAATTATGACTTAAGATTTTTATTTTTTTTTAGCTACAATAAGAAAAACTCATAAGGAACCTTGTATTAAATTTTCAAGTTTTTTTGGTCATCCAAAATTTTTTTATCAACAGTTCAAAAAAAATTCTCATAAAAATCGAAAATTTCTATGGTCTATAATTAACTCAAAAAAAAATCAAAATTTTTTGAAAATTTAATTATATATAGATACCACTGAAATTAACATTTGGTGAAAATTTCAAGTATTTTTAGTGATTAGTTTTTGAATTACAACCATAAAATAAATTCGATTTGGTCAAAAACTGGTTTTGCGTAAAAATTCCCGTTTTTCCGTCATTTTCTTTTTGTTTTTCTCGATTTTTTTGAAAACTGTTGGAAAATGTTAACTTTTTACCTCTATAATGCACCAAGGATATTCACTTTTACAAAACTAGTTTTACTTAGTTTAAGTTAACTTAAATACTAATCACTGTAAATACCTGAAATTTTCACCAAATGTTTAAATAAGAGTTAAATTTTCAAAATATTTTGACTTTTTTTGAGCTATTTATAGACAACTGAAATTTTCAATTTTTTTGAAGTGTCGATAAAAAATTTGGCTGTCCATAAAAACTTTAAAATTTAATACAAGGTTCCTTATAAGTTGTTCTTATTGTAGTTAAAAAATCTAAAATCGTTACTCACAATTTTTTATAAGCGTTTATAGTTCTAATTTTTATGAAATTGTCAATATCATCAAAATTTGCAAGTAATTTTGTAGTTGAAAAATCATATATTGTTGTGTTTATACCTATCTATGATTTGAAAAGTCAACACTAAGTTTTTCATAAAATTTCCTTTAAATAGCTATAGAGAAAACTCGAAACATCATACCTAATAGAAAATCTTTTAGGTGCTTTTGAATTAATATTTACGAAATTGCGTAACGATAACAATTTTTCTTCAAACAAAATTAAATATTTGTTATTAATCAAATAGTTTATAAGTCATAGATACTTGAAAATTTCTTCAGTTATTAAAATTGGCATTTTCTTTGCAGGATTAATTTTTCAAAATATTTCGGTTATTTTAATGATATTTATAGGCATTTGAAATATTCGTTTTTGTTTATAAATAGGTATCGATAAAATTTTTTTGGCTCAGTTAAATACTTGAAAGTTTAATACAAAATTCTTCGTAAATCGTAAGTTATTCTTATAGTGATTCAAAAATCATAAGCATACATCATAGTCCAGTTTTTATAAATATTGACAACAATTCGTCAAAATCATGAATATTTGTATATTAATTCATTCTTGGTATGTTTTTGATATAACAGCTATTTAAGTAATTTTTTTTACTATTCATAGTATGGTAAGTTAATATATTTTTTTTCTGATTACATTTTATTCATTACACATAGTTATTATTTATAATGAATTTATATTCAAAACTTTAACATAACACATTTTTGATACTAAAATACAAATACAAACATTCAAAACAATTCAACAAATATCATTAAATCATCCCTTTTGGAAATATAGTTATTCAAATTCTCCATATAACTATAGAAGATCATAATTATTTGAACAACAATAACATGTTTTTGTTGTACACACTAATCTGTTAATACTAAAATATTCATATTTCATATTATACTACATTGCTATGGTGATAGAGATAATTTTGTTTGATCCTTTGAAGTACATATTATGTATAGAATGTCCTGTGAGGATTTATTATTAATTACAATAAGGTATTGGTGCAAATTATAATCATTTTCATTGGTTTAAGTATTATTACACAAAATAGTTATAAAAAACAAAATAAATAATAAATTACGATATAATATCAAAAATTATTTCCTAGCATAAATTATTATTTTATGGGTAAAAACGTCAAAATTTGAAATTCAATCACTATCCTAAAGAATTTTTGTTACAACAGGTGTTATGCTAAATTATATTTTAAAATTCTAGAATGCCAAATTAATGATGTAATACTTTATTACATTTTCAACATTTAGGCGTTATGAATTTTTAGCAATAAAGTAGTTTTTCATACTTTCGTAATTTTGAAAAATTTAATCGTTTAAAAAAATATTATATGAACTATTATCAAAAATATTATACTAGGTGTAATGACAAATATATTCTTGAGAACCTATTATGATTAGGTTAAAAATGATTCCTATATCCACCCAAAATACTAACTAGATCTAAATTTCTACCAGAAATCCCGTAAAAGTTGAAGATTGAAGAATTTTTACTGCTCTAAAAGATATTGAAAGAAAAAAAGCTCACGTTATTTTAAAAATTATATATTTATTACACTGTTAATAATCTATAATAGTACAGTAGCTTCATATTAGTTGGTATTAGATTCAGATACATGTTACAAACTGCAATTGCATGCGTTAATTTAAAATTAATCAGTTATATTTAACTTTTTGAATTAAAATATATTATTTCTGAAACTTAATCGTCTAAAATATCTTTTATATATATATTTAAATTTAACAAATTTACGAGTCGCAGTATAATTTAAACTAAATAATATATACTGAGAAATGAGAATCTTAATAAATCAATCCAATAGATTAGGTTTATTTTATCATGATTAAATTATTATTAAATCTCACAAAATATTATATAAAGTATAATCATCTACATATACAATACATGTATATTTCAAAGGTATATTACTAGTGTGTTGATGATTTATATAATTGTTCTATTGGAGAAAGAGAATTTTATATTTATTATTTCGTAAAAATATTGTCCAACGACTGATTACTGATTTCAAATACTTCAGTATTCAATAAAGAATTTTTTTTATTTGTTTTATCTTTTCAAATTATTTGTACTCCAAAAAGTTAGTTGAACATAACCTAAATTTATATACTAAAATTTAACATGTTTGTTATAATTTTTTCAAGATTAGTGGAACTAGTGGAAGTATTTTTTATGTTGACAATATATAATTTATTTATAGTTTCTATACTGCTTACTGCTTAGTATGCTCCAATTGAATATAACCGTATTATTATGACCTTTGCTAGAGCATACTAAAAATAGATCAAAAAATGTACTGATTTTACAATATATTTTTATTATTTTGTCTGTTATAATATTTTAGGGTAGTTAAAAATACTTTGATTTTTAAAAATGTGAATAATTTCTGGTGGCAAATTGGATCTAGTAGGTACTTTTTTTTGGAGGGGAGATCAAAAGTTAAAAATTCCAAAAAATACATTTTTTAATTAGAAAAAACAATTATTTTTACACAAATTCAATTATTAACAAAATTGATTTTGTTTTTTTTAGTTAGCCTTTTTTCCAAGTTTGAATCAAATACGCCGCGGAAACTGCTTTTCCATTACTTTCTCGAAGTGGTTAGCCTGACCTAACTCAAAAACAAATAACCGTATAAATATGACATTTTAGATTCTGAGCGGAGCAATGAATGTATTGATTTTACAATATTATGTTTTTTTTTTTTTTGTTTTTTTTTGTCTGTGTACACGAGAACGTATCGAAATAATGCTTTAATTTCAAACTATGGGGGTGGTTTTTGATAGTAAAATGAGTCTAGTTGGTGCATTGGGGATAAGTTTTTTTGGACGACCAAACTTTTTATCAACACTTCAAAAAAAAAATTTTCAAAAAAATTGAAAATTTCAGTTGTATATAAATAGCTCAAAAAAGTCAAAATATTTTGAAAATTTAACTCTAATTTAAACATTTGGTGAAAATTTCAGATATTTACAGTGATTAGTATTTAAGTTAACTTAAACAAAGTAAAACTAGTTTTGCGTAAAAGTTCTGGTTTTCCGTCACTTTTAGATTCTGAACGAAGTGATAAATCCACACGGCACACCTAATGTACAGCAGAGCGGTACCCACTTACCCACTTTTTTTATTTCCATGTTATTATTATATTTTTTTTTTTGTAGAAATTTCGATTAAAAATTATTCGTTGGTTAAAAATGATTAGAAATTTAATATAAACCTCCTTAAAAGTTATTTATCTCTCAACTAAAAGTCATCAAAAATATAAACACAATATTTTTTTTATAAGTGTTGTGATAAAATTCTTCAAAATCTGAAAAACGTACAAATTATTTTGTAGTTGGACATTCATAAAAATGTTTGTTTTTATACCTAAGATTTTAAAATGTAATTTAAAGTTTTTTATAAGATTAAAAAAATATATATATACCAGAAAACGAAATTAATTTTTTATGAGCATTTTGAGTTAGAATTTTGACGAATTCTTCAAAATCCAAAAACGTGTATACTATTTTGTAACCTAACTTTAATTTAACATTCTGACGAAATAACTTATTTATAAATAATAAATAACGATGTAAATTATTTTGTTACAATTTAAAAATATTATTCGTGAAAAACCTATACGTACATTGTATTATTATAAATTTTACTATACTTGATAACATTTTTAATTTATTTTGAAATATTATCTATTTATACTATAAATTTATTTTTACTGTTATACCAGTATTAACAGAATGATATTATTAAATTTTGAATTATAAAGTTGATATAATAGCATAAATATAGAATATTAGAATAATTAAATACTAAGAATATTTAATAAATACAATGTTTTAAAGTTATTAGGGTCATCATCGAAAAAAAAAAATCGGTTATTGCAGTCTTGTGAGTGAATAGTAAATGTAACCCAACCTTATATTATTAAAGTGATATTTTAAAAAGTATAATGATTGTAGTTTTATTATTACTAAAAATATATTAATATAATATTTAAAGCTGTGTAATAATTATTACTGTATGCTTATAAATTATAAGTATTTGAGTGTAGTTGAATCGTTTTTAATTAATTTCATCATTTCAAACAATTTGAAAGGACAGTAAATATCTAATTCCCTATAACAAACTCGATGCTCCCTAGAAATAAGCACCGATGTCGTTCTTTGAAGTAATAATTTGACTGAGCCGTTCTACAAACGCTGAATGATTAAAATACTGTTTCAAATTGAGTTCTTGGTGAGAATTGTTTTTTTTTAATTATTATTTTTTTTTTTTAGTTACGCTTGTAACATATTTATAACGGCCTTTATTAAATTATAATTACAAACACCGTTGATTACAAAAATACCTGAGATTCGATTGTAGATTGTTATTTTTGAGAACAGATATATATTTTTTAATTATATCAAAACATGATCCGGAAAACTTATCACGAAACCTCGATAAACATATAAAAACAAAAATTTTTTTTAAAAAATGTATAATAATAATATTACCTAGTAGTAATTCTTAATTTTAATTTTTATGGACTAAAAATAAAAATAATAAATATTAACTATAATGTAGTATAACCAAACGTAAAAAATAACCAAGAACAGTATTATAAAATATAAGGTAATTTTTATATAAAGTGGATTATATAATATATATTATAGATTAATTATCTAAAATACTACGATACTACAAATATCAATACCTACGTATTTGAAGGCTATATCGCTCATAATTTTAATTTATAAACATTTGTATTTTATATAATTATTACTTTTATAATGACGTTTTTAATTAACTAACTAATTTCTATATTATATTTATTTCATATTTTATATTTTTTTTGTTACCGGACGTTTTTTAGCAGGATATTTTTGGTACAGGTTCTTTTTGAACAGGATCAAATGTCGCCGGATTTTATATACCCGACTAAATGACGGGACACCCTAAATAATAGATATAGAATAATAATTAATTAATATTAGATAGATGTTTTGTAAATTAATTTTGTTTAGTTGTTCTCTTTTTGATTTTAAATCTATTTTAATATAGATATTGTCTAATTTATTATTTAGTTTAGTAGTCTAGATGAACATTTAGTTTCGATCTAAGAGGATAGAAAAAAATCATATTTTTCAATCGTATAGAAATGTTTTTTAAATTAAAATTAAGTAGTGAACATTTAATATAATATACTAATATAACATTTACATTTTTATAATTTAATTTTTAATATATTCAATATTTAATTTACAGTGTCCAAAATTAATTGGACTCACAATACTCGGGCAATGTTAACTTATTCCAACTTTGTCTTTAAAAATCGGGCATTGTGCTCAGTGCCGAGCATTGTATAACAATGCCGGAATTTCTACTTTGCCTGTAACATATACAGTATACACTTATGAGTATAAAAAAGGGTCAAATCTGCAAAATAAAATGTAAAATATGGACTTTTTATGTGACGAAAAACATTTTTAGTGTATTGTTAAAATAGTATTGTATTTTACTAGGTACCTAAAATAGTTAATAGTTCTCGAATTATTATTGTGTTAAAAATGAATGTATTTAATATTATAATATAACAATTTGTTTAGTTGTGAATAGCATACATATATAGCATACAACTATATATAAAATAAATTATTAAAATAAATTTCTTTTGAAGGTTTAATAAAACCATTATATTGTATACAGTATTTTACCAGCATACTTATAATAAATTATATTATAATAAATAAATAAAATTACATAATGATAAACTAAATTGAATATCGTTGTAAGATACTATTGACTTAGTATATTTTTACCGTTATCTATATATATATATATATGTATATATAAAATTATACTGCTAACATAATCACAGGTAACGAATTTAATATACAATTTGAGATATAAAAGAGGTATTGTTTTTAGCGGGCTACGAAGTTCCCAAGTTCAGCTAGTTATATTTATATAAATATTTTTTAAAATATTAAAATGCATTGAATTGATAAAAATGTTAGCTTAGTATAAATCATGATGATGACTTGATTATTTAGTATTTTATATTACATTTTTGTTTATAATATTTTAACTCCAATTATCTATTTCAGTGTTTCGAGTGGTAACGCCCCCTAGGGGGCATTTTGGTTTTTTGAATGGTGGTAGGTTTAAAGGGGGAGTTGGAGAAGTTGTGAGCTTTCAAATGAGGACTAAAATAGGTATTATGGTAATATAAAATATATTTTTTTTTTGTATGGAAAACTTTAAATTAGACTCTTATTATTAGTGTCAAATTAAACATTTATCTACTAAACATTAAGTGTTTTATTTTAATTTAAAATATTGGTTACGCCAGTTGTATCTGTGAAGATGACCTGAATAGAAAAAGCGGTTAAGAACCACTGATAGGTATATATATTATCATTAGGCTTGTTATGTATTCTTGTACTACAATAAAAATCAATATTATTACTAGACATATTTAGCAATAAATTTCCATATTAATTTACTTACATGTCTAAATAATAATAGGTACCTAAAGAATGAAAATATTATACATTTTCCAAAAATTGCTGAATATGAAATTCAAAAATTCTCCTTTCTTCATGTTTGTCGAATCAGCTGAGTATGATTAATGAGATAGTTTACATCATATATATATATATTATTTGATACCTACTGAATATTATTTTAAAACGCTAACTATGTTTTGACACCCTTATCCCTTTGTCCCTTTCTAGCTCATTCAACTTTTCCGACCTATACCTGACTCATTAAACACTCTGCACTGTCTGCCGGGTGATTTATTTATATTCCGAATTTTTAAGTTTGTCCAAAATGTATTAAAATACTATATTAATCTTAACAAAAAAAAAAAAAATAATAAATGAGAGATGTTTATCATTTTTTAGTACAGTTTTTGAAGTAACTTGATTTGTTACCCACTAAATAAATAATATAAAGACTTGATAAAAACAATTATTTAAAGTGTTTATATTTTTTAAGTACTTAGAATATTCGATTCAATAATAATTGTGATTATAAAATAAGTATAATAGGATATAATAAAAATACAAATCTGTCAACACTCATAGTCAAAAATAATAGCTGAATGTTTAAAATCTTTTCCAATTAATTTGAGTTGTTAATACAGTGTTAACAATTTATAATGATTAATTCTTAAGTAATAAATAAAAACAGTTAAAGTGATTTATTGGATTTTATATTTCTATATTATACTCGTTTTATTTAAAACTTCATAAAAATGAATTTAATATTTTATATTATATAGACTAATAGAGCTATCGCTGATTTTATGACATGACACTTTAGTCGTTCGAAAAATGACTAGCAAACCATATTTAAACAATAAATCATTAACGAAACGATAAATGTAATAAATTGAATAAAATAAATATGAATAACCAAGAATATGGAATTAAATATCACTAAATTTGTAAAACAATTAATGATGTTAAACTGATCTTGATAATACACCTATGTACTTGTAGATCAACAATCATTACTATTTTTACTAACTAAATTTCAAATGCTAATAAAAAAAATTGTGGATATGTATTCTTATAATTTTTGAATCACTGTAAGATTAACTTATGAGGAACTTTGTATTGAATTTCCAAGTAGTTTGACTCAGCCAAAACAATTTTATCGATATTTATAAAAAAAAAAAAACAACGAATATTTCAAATGCCTATAAATAAACTTAAAATAAGCGAAAAATTTTGAAAATTAAATTATTTAAAGGAAATGCCAATCTAAATAACTAATAAAATTTTCAAGAATCTAATTTTTCGAAAAGTGTTGATTTTTTTAAGCTTAGATATAAACACAAACATTTTTATGATTTTTCAACTGCAAAATTACTAGAATTTTTGCAATTTTGCATATTTCCTAACTATAAACGCTTGTAAAAAAAAATTTTGACTATAAATTATTGATTGTAATCATAAGGAACCTTGTATTAAATTTTTAAATTTTTTTGAGCAGCCAAAATACTTCATCGACACTTCAAAAAAAAATTTCAGTTGTCTATAAATAACTAAAAAAAAGGTCAAAATTATTTGAAAATTTAACCGTTTATAGATAACGCTAATATTAGAATTAGCTAAAAATTTCAAGTAATGGTTTTGCGTAAAAATTCCCGTTTTTCCGTCACTTCTTTTTTGTTTCTCTCGATTTTTTTGAAAACTGTTGGAAAATGTTTGCTTTTACCTCTATAATACACCAAAGATATTCACTTAAAACACATACACATTACACATACATAGCAAAATTAATAAATTCCTCACTCCGTGCAGAATCTAAAATTAAAACTTTATTAAAAGTTAGTTTTTACAAATTGTTATGGTTAGTATTGAAAATTATATTAAATGCTTAATTTGAAAATAATTTATCAATATAATATGCAAAAAACTTATCTTTGGCTATACATAAAGTGCTTCATATTTGTGTACAAAAATTTCAATCGTAAAATAATTTAAAAAAATATTTTTAATTGTCGAATTTGTAAAAAAAAATACGATATAAAGAAGTTAAATATTTTTAATAATATTATGTATAAGTAATAAGTATGCATAACTTTTAAAAATCAACTGAACAAATAAATTGTATAATTTAATATATTTTTTGATTTTTAAATGTAATTATTAACAACATTCTTTTTAAATTTAAAAATGTCATGATTAATATTTGTTCGACGGGTGACGGAGAAAAATGTTTTGTAATGTCTGAGATAAAAAAAAGAAATGGGTTTTCTATCTGCGGCTAAAGCTAAACCCGACAATTTCTGTGTCTACGTGACCTGTATAAGATGTTGCATTGTGCTAGCTTACGTATTATTGTAGTACAAGTATTATGTATATATGTATATACGTAAATATACATTTTTCTTGTTATATATATATATATATATATACGTATAAATTGTATTCGCTTTCCTTTAGAGAAAGAACGGCAGGAGACATGAAATAATCAGACCCTGGAAAAGTTCCATAAATCAACGCCAACTGGCCCCGGTAGTTGTCATCAATTACTCAACACAGAGGAAACAGCACCGTAACACTTTTTTATCATTAACAGTAAAGCGAAAAAAAACGAATAACTGAAAAACATAATATACATATATATAAATAAATGAATAGAATATCTGTTGGTTGAATAACCATACCCATTGTGTTTTCTTATTGTCACTTTAAATTTGATAATTAGGAATAAAATAACATAAAATTTAAAATAATAACAATAATAATTTTCCACATTTAATAATCTACTTAAATTCATATTAACACGCCAGGTCTATAATTAATATTAATGCTGTCGTACAAAATGTCAGTTTTAATACATAATTTACTCCACAAAGTTTTATAATTGAATAAAATAATGGAATACAGTAAAACATTTATTATGTATTGAACTTAGCAGCGTAGCATTAATATTTGTTAAATACATTATGATTTAAAATTATAAACAAATTTTTCACAATTTCAAAACAAAATACGATATAGTATTATAATAGTACCTATATAGTTGTTAATTTTATTTTTTGTTTACACTATTTTACGACAGTTAATGTGAATTATACTCAGTAATATAAATCATTAAAAACATAAATACAATTATACTGTCGATATTTTTTCAAACAATATTCAATCAATATGACATGTTTAATGTTTTAACGTTAATTGAAAAAAAAAAAATACTATTTATATAGCAATATCAGTATTGAGTATTTTTAGTTGGTTGATAAAAAAAATTCTAATTTTTAAATAATACATTTATGCTACGCTGCTTCATTTTAACTTTGATTTCAAATATTGAAAATATTACAAAAGATTTGTATAAACAAATAATACAAATTTAAATTAGGCTTACAAATATTTTATTCTTCAGACTTATTTTACCATCTTTCTACATGACTTAAACTTTCCAGGCTCTTAATTTCGATGCTTTGGTAATCTACATCAGCTGTATTTTGCCTCCAATGTACCATCTTTAGTGTTCTTCCTCTTATTCCAACCCAAACAGTACCACTTGCTAAAAGTACCAACAACAACACAATACACACAAAAACTATCATACCTGGATGAGTTGTTTTTGCTACAACTTGTGAATTCTTATGATCGTTTTTCGCTCTTAATCGTGCAAATACTGCTGTTTGTTCCGTTGTAGTCGTAGTAATTTGATAGGTCGGAATCGTCGTCCTTGTGACACAGTATTCTGCATCGAATACTTGTTGAATATTTCCATTATCTTGTCTACATTGCACATTTTCCACAGATGATTTGAATTTTTCCAACTGATAGCTTCTGAGTCTCAACTCAGACTTGCTTAATTTGTAATGGTGATCTTCGGATGCGTAGATTTCACAAAGCCAATCTCTGAGCCACGACTCGATGCACTTGATTTCGTTTAATATTAATGTTTTAATTTTAGGCATGTAATATGGTAAACGGTTCGGAAGTGAAATAAAATCGCATTCCGTTAAGTCTAAATATTCAAGTTGAAACATAGATGACAATACAGCACTATCATTTAATAGAATTTCAGCAAGATGTTTGCTGTAGGCTAATTGGATTCGATTCAAGTAACGTGTATCAGTGAATGGGAATGTTGGCGTTTCTGAAGCTATCAGCTTCTCCATCTTCAAGACTTTTAATTTTACTGGACCTGCTAACATTTCTCTTGTGATCATCTTGATTGGATTTTCAGATAAATCTAAAGTATCAAGAAATAATAAAGATGCAAATGTAAAGTCCTGTATGTGCTGAATATTATTTTTCCGAACATTTAATATTTTCAATCGTTTGCAACCCTCAAAGTCTTCAACCCCCAAGTTCTGTATCCTATTACCTTCTAGATTTAATTTTTCTAATCTTTCTGGTAAACTTTTTGGTACTGTTTCCAATAAATTATTACTCAAGTCCAATAAGATCAGTAAATCGAGCCGACCAAATGCGTCGTCTTCTACAATTTTAATGCGATTAGCATTAATGTTAAGCGATCGGAGAAGTGGAAAACCATCTAGATCACCACTATTTACCGTTTTTATCTCATTGCCGCTCAAAATAAGTGAGCCTAATAGCGGAGCTGGTGTGACTGGAACTTCTGTAAGATTGGTGTACGAAACATCTAATGATTGAAGTCTCGGACCGGAACCCAAAACAACAGGAGCCAATTCTGTATTTTTGGCAATATTTAATTCAATTAGATTTTCAAATGGTTGAAATACTGTTGTGCTATCAAGATCATAGTTTTCAGAAACGTCAAGATGACTTAACGTAGTACTTGGTAATGTTTTTTCTGATATTCTTGTTAACGCGTTACCTCTTAAGTTTAACCATTGAAGATCCGGCATTCCAACAAATGTATTATTTTCAATCCATAAGATATAATTATTTCCAAGATCTAAAACTTGCAAAGAAGATGCATTAACCATATCAGTTTTATTTAAGGACTTAATGTAATTCCAACTTAACGTAAGATTCCTAATTTCTGAACACATTGAGAAATTGTATATCTTATTAAACGATAATATCATAGAATCAACATTTACCATATTACTAATGACAACATGGCAAGGACTTACAATGTTATTTCTGGACACGTCAAGTGTAGGTAACGTTATATTTTTATCATTAAAAATATAAATCCCGTTTAAATTATTTTGCGATATGTCTAGTTTAGTCATACCGTTAGTGTGATTCAAGTCAATTTTGTACGGTATGACGTCACAATAAACATCGCGAGAGCCGTTTGTAGGCAATTCCAAAATACATTCTTTTTGGATTTTTGCAACGACGACTGACAGCAAAGAAACTACGATAGCGTTTAAAATCACTACCATTGTTTGTCCGTACTCACGACTTCACAGCCGCCATGTTAATTATTTTAATTTTCTTGAATTTTCTATCCCGCAAAAACAAATTTTGGTCGAATTCTTTTCATTGTATATACCTGCAAATATAAAAATATACTTTTAATTTAAAAAAATATAATTTTATGAATATTACGTATTTATTACAATAATTATCATGTTCGATTTCAAATAATAAATATATATACTAAATATAGGTTAGGTAACCTATCCTAACCTAACCTAACCTAACCACCCATCATATTATTATAAAAGGATGATAACTGATAATGATAAATTTCTGTTTGTATTTTTCAAAATAATTTTTTCTCCTTCAATATCAATTAATGTAATTTTTTCTCTCAGTATAAGGTTGATTTGATTTGACCCCTTTGTTTTTAGACGGTTATGTATATATATATTCTTGTATTTATTATTATAGCTATATAACAATGGTCAAAATAATAAACCTACATAACAACATGAATTTCATTTAATTTTTATTTTTGTAAAAATAAACGTACGCTTGCTATAGCCATACGTAAGCTTTGGAAATTCATTGGAATCTAGTGGTTTTTTTATTGTTCTGTGTTCACGTCATCGTCATCGTAATAATAAAGAGTTACAAGCATCGGAATAAAGCATACATTAAACTAACTTTTATACCGGATGTATAACAATGCTTAATAATTATTCATATTTATCACTAGGGTTTACATTATACTTTAGTGACCCTTAAAAACTATATAGTGGGTAATTTTAGTTAAGGGTAAGATTGTCAGCTTTTAATTTTTAAAATTATACAATTATATATATATATATATACAGGATGATTCATAAAGAACGCAGTTTTTAATTTTGCTAAAAATCAATTTTATTTTATAAGAAATACATTATTAATAGTACATATTATTATTGCACCATGACTCTTGAGGTTTAAGGGCCGTTCTTACAATGTCCGGTTAAAGTTTACGGACACTTAACCGACGTAATTCTGCCGGTAATAAAATCTGTTATCAGTCGGTTAGCATTAACCAACACTTTACCGGACATTGTAAGAACGGCCCTAAGTGTGAAACACAATATCGTGCATATAACCCCCTCTGGCCACTCTAATCGCTCGACACACGACAGTGACACTGTTATCACTCCACCTGCATAAAAGCCATACTAATTAATGGTTACTCACTGTGGATGCATTCGTTTTTCCATGCTTGCCCATAGGTTCTCATATCCCCAAATTCGAAAATTTTATTTATTGATATATTCACTTAACTGGAAATGTGCCTCATCACTACAGATGATTTTATTTTTATACTAGCTGACCCGGCAAGATTAAAAAATAAAACAATATCATACAGTATGATATTATATATATTATATTATATATTATTATTATTATTATTATATATTATTATTTATTATATTATATTATATTGTGAAATTATAAGAATAGTGCCACCGACCTAACAACAAAAAATTACCCAGTACTTAAAAACTGCGTTCTTTATGAAACAACCTATATAGTGTTGAGGCACGTATACGTATGTCAACGGAAGTGGTAATACTTTATGCCTTAATTTTTTATTAATTTTAACCTTAAAATATTCGGTATAATACAATTTTTGTAAATTTTAAGGTGATAATTTGATTTAATATTGTAAAATACAGTATATAATCAACATTTCAGCGCATTTATAGTAATTATACCATGATAGATACTATTTCGTTTGAATAAAAATCCCGTGACTAAATTTTAGGTTAGGTTAACCTAACCTATTCGTACAATCTGCAAAGGATTGATCATATGTATGTCATAATAGTATAATAAGTATAGCTGTGTTTCTAAGCCATGTCGTTTTTTGGCCATTTTAAAATTCCCACGCTTAATTACTTATAATTGAATTATAATGATATCGTTGTGTATCATGCAATTTTTACGAAAGTTGCAGACTTCCCCCCCTTCTATTCAGTTATTGTATTAATATTCACGACATCATATTATATTATCATGGCGACCATTATGTCGTATAAAACAACGTTAGGTTCCGTAAATGACGGATTGCATGGGAACTTTTCTTTTGCGTTTGAAAAGTTTTTGCATAACCGTCACTCGAAGGGTGCCTAAGGTGACTGATGCACGTGTTTTGGTGAAAATGTAAATTTAAAGTTTTGGTTGACTTTCAGTTACCAAAATACTTAAGTCTCGTCTTCCTGTCAACCCAACCTTCTAAAAATGTATAGGTATATACTACATACTCGGTGACTATGTAAAGTCACACATAATCTAGTAATTTATAAACGGAGCAAGACTTAAAATGTTATGACACGCGATACCCACGTGCATGTCAACAAATACGTATAATACAGCTAATTAAAACTATGAATTATCGATAACACGCACATAATATAGACACATATTACCAAATTAACATATTTTTAAACAGTTATATGTATAATATAATATAATATATTTTTATTGGAAGCAATAATAGATAGGTAGGTAATTACCATAAAGTACGATTATAAAAAAAAGCAGGTAAGTGGGTACCACTCTGCTGTACATTAGGTGCCGTGTGAATCATTATAATA
>VUJU01003006.1:0-30480 GCA_009835225.1 Aphis craccivora | reverse complement strand
AAAAAAAAAAAAAACACACATCATTGTAAAATCAATACATTCTTCACTCCGTTCAGAATCTAAAACAGTAAATGTATAGTTATGAGTTATAGTTAATTAGTTTTTGAACTAAACTAAGATACCTGCAACTTTTTTTCATAAAACATTTTTATGTCTGATAAAAACTTTTAATTTTTGTGATTTATCATCGACACTCGACAGTATACTAGTCTAATCTAAAACAGATTGTGTTCTATAAATATATATGATTACTATATTTTTGTTTTATTTCGATCACATAAATTTGTATTATTTATTTTAAATTCTAAGCGGTGAGATAAATATATTATTTTATAATAATGTTTATTTTATATATTGAGTGTATGTACGTATACTATACAAATAGTAGTTGAATAAACGCTTCTTTTTTTCAACATTGATATAGTTACCAAAATATTTTGAATCTTTTTGAGTTATTTATAGACATTTAGAATAAACATTTATTATTTTAATTATTAACGCAGGTCATACATTTTTGAAAGTTTTATTGTAGGTTTTTAATAAGCTGTTCTTTCATCAATTTTTTTATTAGCATTTAAAATTTATATTTTCTAATCATTTGAATTATTTTAAAAGTCGTCCATTATATTTTCCACTATATTTTGGCACCGTGAGAATATTTTATAACACAGTCTTCCTCTATATAAATGTGTAGTCTGATTGTTATTGATTTAATGCAATTTACTTGTTTGTTTCTTCAAATAGTTTTAACAACACTTCGATAAATAGATTTCATACTACGATACACAATATAATACTTAAAAAAATACATTATCCTGAGTTTTCCAATAGCTATGGTCCTCAAATACAATAAATGACATAGAATTATATTAAAATGTATGAAGCTTTTAGCTTTTTGTAGGTAATTATTTATAGAGCAAATAATATCGTATTGAGAAAGGAAATCAGATTAGTTGTAAAAGTCCACTTAACATAATCCATGATAGGTTTATTTTATAACACTGAAACGTATTATATTTACGTTTGTATATTTACCCTAATCGAAGAATTTAATTTAAGTTATGTAGAATTAGTTTATGTTCAATTTGTTTATTTTACTTAGAAAAATATTATATACTTTATTTTAGATGGTCAAGTATTATAATTTTAGTATTCCAGTAACGTAAAACATGTATCAAGAACTGCACCGCGAAAGGGTAGGTACATTCAATCATTTTTACTGTTTAAGAAAATCCTTGATTTTTAGCTTTATGCGTTGTATTTAAATGAACGTATTTTGGGCTCAATGATAAAATTGTAAGTTTTAATATTTTAATCAAATTAAAAAAAAAAATTAATAAAATAAAAATATTGTTATATTGTGAAAATAATATATTTTAACAAAATCCAAACTTTAAAAGTAAATATATATATATTTTTCTAATAATGTTTAATAGTTTTGATTATGATTAAAATTACACTGATAAGGTTAAAGGTATCAAAAAAATAAATAAATAAATAAACATAGAATGAGGATTATTGTATAAAGATAAATATTGATTAGTGTTGACAATGTTGTTTTGCACAGTACTGTATCAATTTTGCCTATGTATTACGCCGTACTACAAATTATTTATATTTGTTTTTATTATGAAATACTCCTTAAAATACTGATTACACAGTAATCAAGAAGTGTCAGGGACTTGTGCTTATATTATGTTCAAACATTCATAGGATATCTGTCAAATATAATCGCTTATTATAATTTAATGAGAAATCATAGGAAAAATTGTAAGTATTTTATAAATGTATTTATATAATTTAAAACTTCATGAAGAATATAAAAATCTTAATTTCAATTGAATTTTGTATTTTGAAGTATCATAACCAAACTAAAAGTTATATAAAATGGTAGCTATAAATTGTCTTAAGTATTTTTAAAACATGTTTTTTGATTTTGTCAATATCACCGTTGCACCGAAAAATATTGTATTATATAATACATGTATTTGGCTGTAACGTGAATCTTTAAGTCAATAATCGATATAATTGATATAATATAAATTATTAATTGGTTGCTGTGGAAACTGTTACTGCTGAAAAAAAACTTTGATCCAGCTCAACATTATCTACTACATAAATAGTCTACTGTTGCTAGACTCTGATATGATTTCTCGTTCTTCATGAAACTATAAGTTCTTGGAAATAACAAAAGTCGGGAAAAATATCTTTATACAATTGTTTCCCGAACTTTTATTACTCAATCTAATTTTAATGTTAAAAATCTTTCATTTCTATTTTTTTAATTTCAGATTTTTCGGTCTTCTCAGCAAAGTTATTTTAGTTATAGTGGTTCCTAAACATTTGTTCAAGAAAAATACACAGATTTTAAGTAATTATATTAAGAATGCAATGAAAAATTTATTTATTGTTTATGTGTTATATTAGTATAGAAAATTATAAATATAATTGATAATATGTTAATAAAATGAACGCATTTGATGTTTCTCCGAAACTCACATTCGATATCGAATGTATGATACATACATAAATGTACATTGTACATCATATATAATATGATGTGCATTGATAGTAAAACGTCATAATGGTAATTTTAAAAAAATGATGTAACTATGTACAACATTTCGATAATATTATGATAATATGGGTGCTTAAAGAAACAATCAAGGCAAAATTTTGGGAAACATTGAATTTTAAAATTAGTTGTTTATGCAAATTGTTCGATTGAAATACTGTACAATATTGTATGGGATTTATATTAACTATAAGGTGAACCGAGAATAAATTTCAATTTAGAAATATGTTTGATATCTATCACACGGTATAAGCTCAAAATATATATGTATTGTATGTGTGAGTGTAGGTACATAAGATATTATTTATCGCGAGGAGACATAATATTAACCAGCATATACATGTTTTTGGGGGTAAATACGACAATTTGTTTTTTTACTATGGCAACCTGCAAACATCAATAAAAAATAGTGTTTTGTTAACTGATTTTGCGTTATGCGATAAGCCATATATTTTTAAATCATGGAATTTTTTCTGCGCTATATATTTATTTTGTTAGATAACCAAAAACATATATACATATGCATATTATGATTCAATATTTTTCAGTGCGGTGGAGAAAATATCAAATACTTTTTTTTTTTTTTATATTTGATTTCTACATAATATCGTCAGATCTCCGCGATACATCCTGCTGCCTAGTCATTCATAGATATTGTATTTATTTGTACGCTGCGTCATGTTGTTATGTTATAACAAAATGAGATCGAAAACACATGGCTTTTACGGGTTCCTCGTCATCGTAGTGTTTTGCCCCTTCGGGACGTAGAATTACGCGCGCCGACCTTTTGATTGAACGTCGCAAAATACAATCCTGCGGAACGAGAAATAGAAGACCAGAATAAAAAATAGAACTGAAAAAAAATCATCGAAAGGCCGTTCATCGCTGCTTCAGAGTAAGAAGACTCGAGAAAGATGTATGCAAATTAAAATGTGTATGCATATATTTATAAAGCTATGAGGACGCGTCATCCTTTCACGCGTTCATCCTTTTGTTCCTTTACGAAATATTAAAAAAAAAACCACCACACACACATACCGCTGCCAACCTGTATTTGTGTGTAGTGCTATTTGTTTTTGTTATTGTTATTTTGAACACGAGACGCTCATTTTCTTTGCCAATTTTTGTGTTTTTTTTTTCTAAAATGTTGTCTCGTATTATAATAACGTGATCGATAGTACTGTATTATGACGGTGGCAGTAAATTATTTTTTTTATCAACCAAATTTTGTAATAACTACCATAACGGCATAGTATTATATTAATAATTTATTAATACATTTTTTTTAAAATAAATTATTATCAAAATGAGTTTCAGATGGTAAATATTTAAAATGGAGTAATGAAGTAATGCACTTTAGAAACTTTAAAATTTTCCGTTACGTTGTTACAATCTTTAAACAACGCAGGTTTAAAAAAAGATAACAAGATTCTAGATTATTATTCTCTTTAAGGCTATTAATGACGTAATTTCATCAATATTTTATTTATAGCTCCGTTAATTGTTTATATTCTTTAATCAGTTCGCTCATTTAATTCTTTGCCAAAGTTATAAGCTTATTGCTTAGTAAATAACATAATTCGTTCTTAATTTCAGTTAGTAATTATCAGTTTATACTTTATATTTAAGTAACACATTATCATCACGTGACACATAATATCTTCGTTGTATTTTTTTCATTTCAATACTTATCATGTATAATTGATTCCTATTAATTTACATTTTATCGTTCTTGTGTTTATTGATTTGATTTTCGACGGTTGTTTTGTAATTTGAGTTTCGATGGGCTAAAATTGTTTTACATGCGCTTCTATTTAACTGATACGAGGCACCATAAATGTAAAACTCGGCAAATAAATACCTCACTTCAAATAGGTTTCTGTATATACATATATTAATATATTATATACTAAAGCTTGAAATATATTACGTAAAAACATATTGTATAATAATATAATATATCATGCCGGAAAACATATGATATAATATATACTATGATCATTATACGAACATTGATTTACAACAACGAGAAAACATTTTCAAGTGTCTATACAAATCACAGAGTCATTAAAATTGTACGTTAATAATAATAAAAATACACTGCGGTTATTACGTTGTTATGTAATATAATTCTCGCCGGCTTTATAACGCATAACTGTACGATGCCGTATTCTAATGTCATATATTATACTATTTTATTGTACGCTTCAATGTAGTTATAACGAACACGTTTTTTAAGTTAACCGTTTTTTTATTATGAAATGTATATATGCAGTGATATACATTTTTTTCTCAAGAATATTTACAATTAATTTACTGTACTGCAGGAAGTATCTTTAAATATATATTTATATATTTATTTTTGTATAGTATTTTATATAAACACAAAAGAAATAAAATAACACGATGTTCGCATTTAAATCAGTATAATATTATAATATTATATATTATACCGTGGCTCGAAAACGTTCATTTTGGTTTTCTTGTTAGTTGGCACGGATCTTTGAGTATGGATACTGTCTGGCGCCAAGTTCTACTTTAGTAACAGGGTTTCACACTTAAGCATACGTAAAAACAAAAATTATCATTAGGAATACTGTGGGATTATATCGTTCGGGTATACATTATGCATTTATATCATACTTTTAGTTTTCAATTATTGCAGAATGGTGTTTTGCTATAACGCAATTAAATTAATAATGTCGAATTTAATTTGAGATCGGGTCAGCATGTCATTACAACTGCTCTACGAACCCGGCTATTAATTTAATGAAAAAAAATAGTATTAGAAAGCGATTTTGTGTCGAACACTATTCGTTGAATCCAAAAACCACACTTTATATTAAATAGAGGAAAAATTCGAAGATTTTATGTATTTGTATGGTTAAAACCGATAACTTTTTTTAAGATTCCCGTAGGTACCTATTAAAAAACTAAAAATATTATAATAACTTAAAAATGTATATATTTTCAAACGTACATTATAATATTATTTACTATTAATATATTTATTTAAATTTTAAAAATATTAAAATATTTACTATCAGCTATGAAATACCTACTCATCATAATAATTAAATTAGAATTCTACATTAGTGTTTTACAAGATAGTATGTAGCAATAATGATTTCATCTTAAATTTTATAAACATAAGAATTTTTTTTTAATTTTAGTTAGTTTGAACATCAAAATAAAAAATAAAAAAATGAATACTTTTATCAACTTCTATTAAACCTTTATTTAAACTTTAAAGTTTTCGACGTTCGGAAAACACCTAGTCTGTAGATTAATGATAGAGTGACACATTTTTTTTTTATATGATGAGCCTATAAAGAATAATTTTTTTGTTTACCGACATTTTTGGATTTATAAGTCAAACTGTATACTTAATTTAATATAATATACTCACTTATCGTAAATATACCACTTACGAACAAAGTTGAACGTAAAAAAAGTATACCTATAAAGATTTTAATGTTTACTGAACTGCATGTTGAAGATAGTAATTATCTAACTATTACCTATATTTTTATATAATTATTGCGTTTTACCTTTATGTTATTACCATAAACATTACACAAACATGAGTTAGCCATTCTTTTCCACCTGTCAAAATAACTGCAAGCACATCAGTCATCTTGTTACACACATTGCATACGTATATATTGTTAGAAACTTTGGTTTTTACACGCAATATTTACATAAACAGTCAACTAAAATCGTTATTTTTTCAGTGATTGTTTATTTTTATTTTTAATAGCGTAGTTTTGTTGTGTTTTTTTTATGTAAGATGTATATGTATGCAAACAACACGTAAAAACTTGATGAGAAGTATAATAATTTATATTTTTACCTGACAGTTTTGTTATAAAACTTGGAGAAAACTTTTCATACAAATGGTAACTAATATGTCGTAAAAATGAACTTTGGACATCCTATTTCGTTTTTTCGATTATAATATTATTATTTATATTATTCATTTGAAATCCTAACATAATAATAATTAAATGATATTTAATCGCCATCAAACAGTATCCTTACAACGATCTAATTTAGATTCTTTATTGTACTTACCTATTAAAAAAAACATAATCAATCATCTATTGTGTACTGTGGTACTACAATTACAATAATTGGAATTTCACGATAGAAAATCGGAATGAAATTTTGCCTGACAGTCGTTTATAGTTAGTTAAATGTACATAATTTCCATTGTGATTGTAATTTATTTTTATGAAATTGAAATATTCTATAATTAACTTTGAATAGCTGTAATTTATCAAGTTATTAAATTTATTATTTGAAATTGAATAATAATTCAATAAAATACCTATATTTACACTAAACTCTAAAAGATTAAGACAATATTATAAAATAAATTAACTTTGATTGTGAAAAAAACTAGTTAGTGAAACTAGTCACATTCAATAATTAAAAACGAATTAACTTTCGATAATTAATTTTGTTTAGCGGTATTTATTGTTATTGGTAGGGGGTAGGATTTTAAATCATATGCTCCTTTTTTTTGGAAATAAGACAGAAATTTAATTTTTATATATAAATTCGTTATACGTCATTCTGATCCAAATAAACCAATTTATTTATTTTTTCAGTTATTCAGCTGTAGAATTATTATACGTTTATTATGAAAATAATAAAAAATTGAATTAATAAGAAACGTAAAAACTCAGAATGTGTTATAGGTATATATTGTAACATTATTGTTTTTGTTATTGACTCGTTTATTAAATATATTAAACGTATAGATTATATCGATCTACATATTACAGTAAATAGTATATGTATGACCAGTATGCTTATAAAATCAATAACAACCATTTTAAGATTTAAGATTTAGTGTTATAATTTGAAACTTCTTGTCTGAAATATACACCGATCAATTCAGTGGAATTTGTTTTATATGTATAAAATATTCCGTTGGACAATATAAAGTCAGTTTTATTACTGAAACTTTAGAGAAATACATGGTAATTAATTCTTTTTTTTTGAATTTAAATTAATTTTTATTAATTTTTATTGCTAGTTCATGTTCATTTTTGGTAATGTTTTTTTGTTGCTTTTTTTAAAATTAAATATACTTAAAAATATATTTTTCGCTTTTTTAAAATAATCGTTTGCTTTTTTAGTTACTTATTATGCTTTAAAACCAGAGCCCTAGTTATAAATAAATTTTAAACTATTATTCTAATGAATTAACCCATATGATTAGTATTGAAAATAATTTAAATTGCATATTTAAATTTTATCAAAAGTTAGGTTTATCACCCTAAAATTTCATTAATTGCTATTTTTGGCATTGAACCTACCGTTCTATTAACACGCATAGAAATGTACACGGAGAAACCAAGATGACGCCGTAATAGGTAATATAATCCTTTGGCACGACAGTGAACGCTGCAAGAATAATATTATTAGGCCATTAACGCTATACTCTTGTAGCCGCAGTGACATCGAAAATGTGCGACAAATAATTTATAAGATATTTTGAAAAAGTTTTTCAACGTAAAAACCAGTCGCTTTATTTGTGTCAAAGTTTCATGAAATGAATACAATCACAGTGTTATTTTTGTAAGTTGTATTAACTCTATGAAGTATAATAAACAATTATTTTGTGAATTTAGTCGTTTACTTATTCAAAAAGGTAAACGAGACACTATTCAAATGTAATATATTATAATCCATAAGTGTTGTTATATGTGCACGGACGACTGTAGAGAACTTTGTGCATAAAAAATGATCACACGATAGAAGTTTTGTTTAATTAATGATTCATTCATTATGAATTGCTAGAGTTTTGTTTCTTAGTAATATTTCTTCATTAATATGCATAGTCGGAACTGATTTTAGAACGTGACGAACGTTGTGTGGAATTTAGAATTTTACGCAGTTTGATAATTAACTTCAAAGGTCAGAAAATCAAGGGCTTTATAGCTGTACGTTTATATGGTTATTTCTACATCATTAGTTGAATATACAGAGTGTTTAAGTGTTCTGTAAAAATATTGAGAATTATCTCACACATTAAGTAAAATTAAAATCTTATCTTGAGTTATTCGAACGATCAATTTTTAAGGGTTCTTATCGATAGCCGTTTTTTAAACGTATTGAAAAATGTTTCTTAGAAAAGAATATTTTTTTTTTAATAAAATAAAAATTTAAATATATATATAGAAATATCTCGACTGGGCGCATTATTTGAATAATATACGCTAATAAAGATATAGGTACTAATGGATTTTAATAGCATGCACATACATACATACATTAGGATTGGTTTTAGGTTTTCAGCTCCTTCCCTCCTCGTAATTTAGATCTTATATTATAAAAATATATCTTTTTATAGGTATTAGCTAAAAATTAATATTAAAACAATACTGAAGTCTTAAATAGTTCTATAATTGAAAATTTGTAATTTTTTTGTTAGGTTAGATCAGGGGCTGCTAAAACAGTCGATCGCTATCGACAGATCGATCTTGAACAATTTCATAGTCGATCGTGTTTGAATTTATTTTTAGAGCTATTTGTCCTATATGTTTCTTAATAATTATAATTATTCAATAATAAAAAAAAATGTTCTATGGAAGTCGATCCTCAAAGGTGAAGTAAATTTTTAGTAGATCGTGACCAAAAAAAGTTTAGCCACCCCTGAGTTAGATTATATAAGTACAAAAATATATGACTTAAACCCCTCCCAAAAAAATATATATTTTTTTTTGTGTACGCGCCTGTTTAGTAGGTATAGTTTATTATTTATACTCAATATAATACCTGTTATATATCATTTACATAGCGTTATTTAAAGAGTTACAAATTAACACGATACACAACCGTAAATAATGTGACTATCTTATTAAATAATTACACAGCTCTTTATTTAGTTTAAGAAACGATAAATCAACTACAATTTACTCTACTTATCAGCAGGGTACGTTACATAAATATATTCAGACCTTATTTTTCTTGGTGTAATATAATTTAAATAATCGCATGCATTTCTGATTGTTAGGTACCTACTAATTGTTAATAGTAGGGAATTTTTAAAACCAAAACCAGATGATTGTTAGCATAATAAATGTATGTAAAAGTGAATATGTAGATATTATCTATATCTACAGATATTTTATCTATAGATATATCTATAGATGCAATGAAACACATTTATGCTTTCTAAATCGAACTTTCTAATGAATTATATGCATATTATACAGTGAGTGACTCCACGTCATATTGTTATTAACTTGTAATTTAATGTTATGATTATTGTGTAAATCATAACACTTTATACAATTATCCTATAACGAAACGCTTAGGATAATATTCAGAAACTAAATTCACAGCCTTATTATGTCAATAATTTAGAAAAAAGTTCACTAGGTGTGTTTGAGACAATGGTAATTTAAAAAATATATGCACACATTATTCATTTAACATCGCGTGATACACTAACACGAACACCATTTTTTAATGAATTCAATGTTCATTTAGTTGTTGATTAATATTATTCTTACGTATTAAAACATAACTAGCTTATAAAATAAAATTACTTTCAAACATATTGTAAATTATAATACACTATTAGGTATATAGAATATATATACTTTTAATTTTGTTTTAAATGTTTCATGTTATAGTAGTTGAATAGTTTGGCGAAAGAAACACATAAAAAATAATTAAAATGATAAAATTAATTTTCTTTGATTTGTGTAAAATCTTCGGGGAATATATACTATTTTAACAATACCTTATGTTTTTCATTAAATATTTCAATCAATATTAATCCAATTATTTCATATCGATATAGTATATGTTTATTTCTGTATTGCATATTATGTAAATTTGCATTCTACCAGTTTTCGAGTAAAGATAATAATTTTCTATTCTGAAACCAAATTAAGTTTTGTCTCTGTCTATGATTATTAACGATATAAATTTCAGATAAAAAGTATAAAGAAATAACCAAAACCAAATTAACGAAAATGGTTCGTTAAAATGTCACTATTACATGAAATAGCGCTAAGTTGCTTTTAATTTAATTGTATACTATATTCTTAGATATTTTAATTATACTATGAAAATTGATTGAAAAAAAAAAACTATTTTAAAGAATATTGCAATGCACTGGGAAAATTAATGCCATCTATAAGGAAACCGCTTTATTAAAAAAAAAAAAAATGTTTCATATATCCTAGTGGGTAGGTGAGTAGTACTTTTTAATCGTGTCGATCCGTAGCCAGACACGTATGAGGAATAAACCAATATCGTCGTGACTACAACACGTTTTATCGTTTATAAAACAATTTAGGAAAAGATGTCCATGTTCACGTCGTAGTCTCAACTCGGGAATATTTTGATATATTATTACATAGCGTATGAGTACAGTAAAATATTATTTCCATTGGCGGATGTTTTATCATATTTTAGGTAACATGTTTAATTATTCGTCTTTAAATAAAAACTATATTATATATTATAAAGACATGACTGCCTGCCAGTGGTTCTTATGTTTTTTTTTTTTTTTACAATACCTGTTAAAATGTAAACTTATAAATTACAATGCGTAAATATCAAACAAAATATGTTTCTTTAATAGTAATTAACTGGTTGAAACTACTGAACATTGTATGTTAAATTCAAATTTTTTTATAAAAAAATATTGTCTTTAGAAATAGTTTTTAAAATAATAATGAATCGTTTCAATATTATTATAAATGACTATGAAATAATAATATTCACGAAACGTCGTGAAATTGTTGTGAAATATTTATTTGGAGGTTTGAGAATTTGTTGATCTGGGCGAGCCGTAATAGTTAATCTCACTTCCACAATCTCCGAATAATAATGTATAGATATATATTAGTATAATCGGTTGGGAAAAATGAGGGAGCACTGAAAATCTGTGTCTTAATATAAACAGTTGTACCACTTGTCGAGTAATCCTTTAACTCGTCGCACAAAATATGTACTTTTCATCAGGTCTTACAGGTCAAATCTAAATACTACATCAGTTCTGGTTCAAGACTCGTTTACATATAAAAATAATATTTATAGGTTCTGGTTATGATTTAAATATTCAAATTGAAACGATTATTTTAATTTGGTTTAGGTTCGAATCAATAATCAAATATGTTCCGGTTTTGAATATTGTTTTATTTAGATATGTACGTGAACCTTTTAGGTTAGGTTATATTGTTCGACTTAAGTATACATTCAAATAATTTTATCAGATCCCAGTATGAAAATAAATTATTAGGTACATTATTTTATTTTGATTTGAATATTAAAAAAAAAAAAAAAAAAAATAGTAAATGCGATAAATTCAACTGGAAAGAAAAATATAACATAAGTATTAAAATATATATTATAGATGTGATATCGAAATTTTTCATCAGTAAAAGAACAGTAAATAATCTGCTCTGTTCCAACATTATGGTGCTCCATTGAGACTGACTGAGTAGTGGGTAGTTATAAACTATTAAGATAAGACACGGTCGGCCGTGCGAGCGATAGTGGTGGTTTTTCTCGATAGTCATCGTCCGTAGCTCTATATAAAAAATAATATACGAATTTAAATAATACCCCTACCCCCCTATGAATTCTGTTCTTCACGTTTGTTCTGATAATGCTATCATAAAAACATAGATAACTCATTATAATAGACGTTAATAATGTATATAGGTTGTACGTCAAATTCATTAGTGAAAACACAGTCCACTGTCATTAAACTATACAATAATCGTCGTAATTCAAAGTTATACAGAACCGATTAATGTTTTTAAATAAATAAATCGAAGTTTTCGATTTCAGTTCTAGCTAGTGTACTTCGCCAATAGTTACCAGTACTAATTCTTTTAATTTCGATTCTAATCTCTGTTGCATAATATGGAAATTTAATGTTATGGATTATGTTGACTCAATTATTACCGTTTTCGGACGGTAGCTGCTGTTTGTATCGCATTCTTTTTTAGTGCACTTCCTCTTGGATTGAATATTAGATTCGCCGTCAATAATATATAACCCACACTAGATTGCTTAGCGTAGAGTTACTAATGCATGTGACCGTTAGGATATAGTGTGTCTCTGAACCATTTATGTATAATATATAAATATACCATGTACCACGCGTGCATGAGTTGATACGTTTAACGTAAGACACACAATATTTCAAAAAATACTAACGTTTATTTCTTTTACATAATTTATTTTAAGTCATTACAAAACAATATTTTTGGGAAAAGAATAATATTTTTTACTATTTTTTTTATCGTTTAACACTTATCATGATTTTTCTCTTTTGAATGACAATATTCATTTTTAATGTTATATTCGGAAGTAGTTTATTTATTTAGTTTATTTGTTCCGAAGGTCGGTTATATGTTATAATGTTATAAATGGTAATCAATAAATCATTACTTGTCCGAAATTTGATGTTTATAGATTAATATACTGAGTGATTGAATAAAATTCTGCTTCAGAATTTTGAAATTAAAAATGAATATTTTCATTCAAAAACTTAAAAACTTAATAAATGATAATTTATAAGTGTTCAAAGTTTGTAATGTTTATATGGATACAGAGATGGACCAATATTTTCGTAGTACCACTGTACCATTCCAGACCATTCATCTAAACTTTAAATAACTTTTTTTCGTACTACACAGAGTGCGCATAATTTCAGTCATTATATAGTAGTATAATATTCAATGAATCATTTAATTTTCAAAAAAAAAAAAAATGTTCTCATCTTGAATATTTTATTATAAAATATATATAACTTTTATATACATTGCAAAAATGAAACATAACGAGAGCATAAGTTTTTGTTTACCTACGTCCTACGTAATATATTATTAAATAATGTATTAATTTTGGACACAAAAATGTAACATTTTGTGAAGTTCATAAAACGAAAAAAAAGTTGAATTAATAAGGCTATAAGTTTTATTAAGATAAATAGAAACAAAAAAATCAAGGAGTTGGAGGGCAGAGAAGGAGTTTTTTTGGGGAGCCCTGGAGATTTGTCCATGACGAGTTTCTTTCATGAAAAAACATTTATTATTTTCTTATTTATTAGGTATTCATAAGTTTTCCCGACAGAACCAATTAAACTTAGGTATATAAATTTACAATTTTTATCTTTGTCTAATGTCTATATTGGTTGGCGTAAGACAGTAAGACAGTAAAAAATATATATATATTTCTAATTCTATAACTTGCTGCAGTTTGCGCAATGCTTACCCATTGTTTTCTGTAAACGATTAGTAATCATTTCATTTTGGAGATCTCAGTTTTATTGAGTTGTCGAAATCGTCTTTGTATAGAAAATGTATAAGAACAGAATACAGTTATTCCGTCGTTCGATGAAAGTCGTCGGTTTCTAAAGAGTTATATTTAGTCGTTTCGGAAATAATTATTCATTTAAAATAAGACGACTTATCAATAAAATTGAATTTAAAATTGTTACAATGAAAATGTTTGTAAATAATAGCAATCTATAAATTTATTTAGTTTATAAAAATTGTCCAAGTGTAATAAATATTAATTGTCTTTTTAATTTTTCTGTCAAAAAATAAACTATACATAATATTTTTTTATAGATGTATTTTAGATTCAGAAAGAAGTGATTAATGTATTGATTTCACAATGACGTGCCTGTGTTTTTTTCTGTCTACCATCACATTTAGAAGTAATTTGAAGTTTTTTAATTTTTAACTTTTGGGGGTGGTTTTTGATACCGAATTGAATTCAGTAATAAAATAATAAATGAAATATTTTCTACAAAAATATTATAAATATTATATAATAATAATCGGCCTACTTTTTTTTTAGTAAGCTAAATTACTTAAATAAGAATATCAAACACTATTATATTATGAAATATAGGTACTTACTATACTATCTAATTAGTCGTCTCCTATAAGAATTGCTTTTCGTATATCATTAAATTCGAATTTAACTCATTTGATACAGTGACCTCTACTTGACATATAATGCGCAATAATTTTTTATGTATCTACTGTATAATATATCAATAGAAAAGTCTTGTTTAGATTAATGAACTATAAAATTAAAAAAAAATATATTAATAATTTCATATTAAATTACAAACAATTATTAGCAAAATATATTTATATTATACACTTTCTCAAAAAAATGTTTAGAGGTTAAAGTTTGGTTAATATAATTTTGATATATAATTAACACAATTAACTTATTTATCACACAAATATTTGATTTAGTAAAACTTTTTAATACCTTATTAAAATTAATGACCTAGAGATATTTTTAAAATATTATCAGTTATTTCGTATCCTAATATTTTCTTAGATGCTAGAACTTAGAACATGCTCTCAGACTAAAAAAAGTTGATACTTAATAGTTACTAATTAAAACCCAAAATTACAGAATATATTTCAATTTATAACACATGTCCATACAATTTATAAATATAAATTATAAATTATATATTCATTCAAAATGTACGCTAATTATATTTTGTTTGATAAACAGTTATTAATTATAGTAATAGCAAAAACCCATTTAAAAATGAATATTTGAGAATTTGAAAATCGATTGTTTTAAAAAATTCGTTTGTTGTTAATATTTTCAATCAAAAACTGGTGTTTGTAAAATGTAATATTTCTTGTTTGAAAATATAAAAAATGTTGATGGAATACGTTTATTTTTATCATAATGTATTTCGGATCAATATTGATTTAGCTACTTTTCTTATTGTTCAATCCATGATCCAAGCATATTTAAATTTCCTATACAGGACACCGTGTGAGCATGATTGTATATTGTTTCTAATGAGTAAGAAAAAAATATTTATTTATAACGATTGAAGAATTTCTAAGAGTTTTTTCATTTACTATCGTGCGTAAAGACGATCAGAGCAAAACGTATCGAGTTCTTGGGTTTTTTAATGTATTTTTTCTACAAAACGAGTTAATATTATCTTTTAAAGTATATAGCGAGGCTTTTAAGGTGTATTTTTCTATTAACAAAATAATAAAAGGTATTAAGTAAGATGTAATTTAGATATTTTAACTACTTTCATTATTAATAATTATTTCCGGCGAAGCTATTATGGTTTATATCGAAATATACCCGGACATATTCCCCTTCATACCACGCCACGACTATAATATTTAAAACATTAAAAAAAAGTAATGGATATCATATATTATATTATACTGTTATATGCATTTTATCATTTTCAAACATAATTTCGGATATTTTTTTTTTAACAATAACGTACATTATTTTATAGTTAAGCTTTAGTAACATGAGATTAATTTATAAAAACAATTCCATTTAATCTATTAACCGTTATCGATTTCAAACCTTAAAAAAATATAATAGTGAAGTGTATCATAATAATTATGGTAATATTGTTCATTATATTGTATTAAATAGAAATATAATAACTGGCGATTATGAGAAATAATATCTTAAATTCATGTAGAGAATAGTATATACACAATCACATGGGTACTGAATGAAAATAATATTATTTCAAGTTTATCAGTTTATTATTTTTGTTGTATAACACGTACAATTTGGACATTTGGTTCTTGCGTTGAAAGTTCATTGCGATGAACATAAGTTTCGCAATTTTAAACGCACAAACTTTTTCTATTTCTTCTTATTGTTTTTAATTTTAAATATATATATTAACATCTGACAAAGATTACTTAGGTACTGGTTAGGTATTTAGGTACTTAGCATTTATAAATGTAGTTGAATATTTTTGATATTGACAAGTTTTAGAGTTTGGTTGTAAATTTAAGTTATTTTATGATATAGTATTGTATTTATACGAAGGGCGATTTTATTTCTGAAGTTATCGTTTAAATGTTTGACAATTTAAAATATTTGAAATTGTTAGTTTTTCGGTGTCTTTCTTCAATCTTAATTTATCTTATATTATTTCTTGTGTAAAATTATATTATAGATTTAACTTAAATTTAAATAGGTCAAGGTTATGCTTGAAACTACAACTACAAATTTAAAAATAGACATTATTTCAAAAACAGTTGTTAAAGTTTCAATTTTATTGTATTTTTAGTATTTTAACTATATTAGTTTTATAGTTGTGTGTGTTTTCGGACTTGTATCTGTTGTTATATATTTGTGTATCTCTTCTAAAAATGTAATAAAAAAACCTATTTTTGCTTGGAACGTTAATTCAAATAATACTAAAAACTAAAATTAAGAATTTCTTCGAATCTTCTATCTGATTTTGTATAACAACACAATTTAAGGGTATATATTTTTCACAAAAACTATATGGGTTTTAGACTTTAACCTATAGCTTATAGTAATAGGTAGTTATTTTTCGAAAAGTAATATGATTTTATATTTCAAATATCCAACAATTTTTTAATATATAATTCTTTCCGTGTTATTTTATTTTATTAGATTTTAGTATTAACTTAATCCATAAAGTAAAGATTTTAAAAGAGTAAGTACTTATTAAAATACTTTATAATTTTTCAAATAATATATTCTTTAAATAGTGTATTTGTTTTTTCTTTTAAAACCTAATTGCCTATTTAAAGCCTATTTTATTACTATTTTATGATTGATCGCAAAACTATATTCATGTAGTACACGGGTATTTTAACATTTAATTCGATCCTTTTTATAGTTGAAAGAGCATTTAGGATTATTCAAAATGAAAAAATATGGATTTCAAATTTATTTTAGGGGCTGATCATAGTTCCAGAAAAATATTCTTTTGTAACGGTGCCATGGTTACCTGTGAATAAGAAATATTCATAGTTTCAATTTCAGGTACACTTATAATAATTTTCATTAAATCAATACCTAAATTAAATGCTTCAAATAATCTATGTAAAAAATAAGTTTAGATTAGATATAAACAAAGTAAACAGTATTTTCTTAAAGAAACATTTTCAGATTCACATTGTAATACATAAAGTACTTTTTAATTAGATGGCATAATTCACATATTTTATGCATTAATTAATTTTTCGTTGTTCTTGGTATTATTTTTTAATAAATTTGCATAAAACTAGTATGCTATTCATGTTATTTGAAATAATATGCTTTAAAAAAACGTACATAATATTTAGTTGGAAATGTTGGCTTGTAGTTTCGGTTTGTTACAAAGTATAGTAATAATTATTAATCATTACAATTCTGTGCTTGCTTCGTAAAGTTCAACAGTCATTTTTGTAATTTTAATTCACCGTGACCACCGTTTTACAAATAATTATTTGTCATTTAAAATCTTTCAAAATTATTTTATTCATAGTATGGTATTCTATGTACCACCATTTAATATTATACTATTTTATACATATTATGGGTTCTTAAATGTTGTACTGGATATTTTATTAAAACTATTTTATTTAATTATACCAGCAGACAGCGATTCATCAATATATGTATTTTTATTGTACAACATGGTTTTTAATTGTAATTAAACAACTTAATTAGGTTAAGTTTTTGTGTCGGAGGTTCTTTTTTTTTATATACATATATATAATATGTACTCAAATGTATTTAAAATTATTTGATTATTATTAGCAAATATTATGTTTATGATGTTAAGATAGATTTGAAGTAGGTATGATGTTGCATTGAAAAATAAGTCTAAAAAATAATTGCCAACTGAAAATCGAATACATTGTTATACATTTTTTTTTCTATAGATCCATCTATACACATAATATATAGCTCTGTAATTATATTTTATAATATTGTAGTTCTATTAATAGATATAGGTAATGTACATACATTCAAAAAAATAAAAATTAGTAAACTTTAAAATCCTGATATATGTATGATTAACATATTTAAGTTTGTGTACATTTTAAATTTATATATGCACCTAATATAAAATAATTATTAATATGTTAATACTACCAAAATTACATTTTTATGGAAAGATCATTGTGTTTTATTATCAAGTGTTAATGTATTATATACGTAACTGATTAGGTGTAATACATTTTGATGTCATATTATGTGGTTACTATTCATGTTAATTACTGCTCTATTAGTATGTTTTACTTTTACACACTTGGCAGGGAATAAAACCAAAAAAAAATAAGTCCGTTATAATAAAATTGATATTTAATATAGTAAATAATTGAATAACGATATTATAGTATATTATCTAAATTAATATTATGTTTTAGCAACGAACTTTTTAGTTTATATACATAAATGAAAGTGTACCTATTATTATTGTTATCTTATTTGCAATTTTTTTTTTTTTTGATAAATCGTTATATTAATGTATAATATGTATAATTAAGTTTAACTTAATAATATTGTATACTTGGCAATGCGCAATGACGATGTTTAAGTAGTTTTTAGTCGAAAAACTATTCAATTTGTATGTATTTAAATAATTAAGCCACTATAATAACTCAAACATGTATCTTTTGATCTAGAACACGCCCTTAGTAGGAATATAATATTTAATTTAAAAACCAAACATACATATTATTTGATGAAAACCTAAAACCACCCTCGTCTATATATTGCTTGAATAGTTTTTGATTTCTTATCCAAATCAATGATCAATAAAATACAATTTTGTAATAATAGAAATAACAATTTTTTGGCATTAAACGATAATAAAATAAAAACAGTATTAACAGTATCTGGTTTTTTTCGCGTTAGATTGTACGCTTGCATTGTTTATCTATGCCATATCATAGTATACCACTGTAGTGTACTGTGAACTGTTAATATAAATTAATTCAATAATATTGTACGAACCGAGTTAAATCCGAAGTGTTTCGTTGGTAAGATAACGTTGTAAGGGACCGATATTGATTGTAATTATAATATTAGTAGTAGTGGCGTTTAATTGATACGATAGGCAGTATATAATAATATATGGCTGTTCAGATAATATAATATTATAACGTTTTAGTTAGAATATTTCAGTTAGGTTAGGTTTGGTGTACAGATAATATAATATATCGATAAAATCGAAAAGGAAAAAAAAACGAATTTATTAAGTTCGCGTGCTTTTTATCAGTAAACTCTGGAATTATTTGGCACGCATTCCAATTTTTTATTCTACATTAATGATTGGTTGTGGGGGGGGGAGGTGAAGATCAATGGTCGGTCTGGCGACATATAACCAGCGCATGCGAGTTGTTTTTATACCACAATGTAGTGGCAACTTTTATGGCCAAGTCATTTGACTGGTCTCGTAATAAATACCAATACTCATATATGTGAATATGTTGTATACATGCATATTGCATATATATAGCAATAGTATGTTATATATATACTGTGGCGTTTATTATATATATATATAGTTTGTATGTACATATATAGAGTTGTGGTAGTGGTGTGGCGACAATTTTAGGAATGGCACCATCTAAGCAGATATTATAAGATATATATATATATTATATTATGTATTGTGTATAAAATGTATAATGTACATACCACAAAATACAGGGTGATTTACCAAGCACGCTAACCCTCATTCTTCCTGTATATTATATTATATATATTACGCCGTACGAACTCCACGATTCCGATACAAGAAATGTGGTTTCCGCAATATTATAATTTTATGTACTTTCTCCGTTTTGGTGTTCGAATCTACCCGCAAAATTGCCCAGAAGCGATTGATTCGTTGGGCGTAAGGGCGTTGAGAGGAAAATAAAATTATTATGTGAAAACAACACACGTTTTGACGTTGATGCCGGCCTCCCTCCAGGTATATACGACCACAAAGTTTAAAATCGATTCATACTCCCCTCTTAATCCACTAACAAAACTACAGTGAAAACCACGATACTACGTTCTTAATGATTTGATCAAGTCAACTATTTCATTATCATGTTATAATAATATATTATATTTTATTTTAATACTATGTGTGATGAATTATTTTAAATACACGATGACATTAATTCTAATTGATTCTTAAACAAAACCATACTTAAGTCCGTATAGTATACGGTATCAAACTTTGGGGATCAGCAAAAAAACAAAATATTTTATAATGTTAAAATCATTAAAAATCAATTGTCCTACGAATAATAGCATGTGTTTCATGATATATCAGTTACCACAAAAACCTAAAAATGTAAAAATTTTTCGAACTAGATTCTTGTTATTTTAAAAAAAATTCAAAGTGAAACTCAAAACCATCCTAACCTTTTAACATCCAATCTCCATAAGCCTTCTAACCCTATTAATCCCTTACGCTGACTTAAAAAAAAAAACTGGGCTAAAGTCCTACTTAAACTCAGCTTAGCATACTTATTATACTTCACTCATTTATTTATTTTTATTTTTTTGGAATTATGTCAATGGACTCCTTCTTTCAAGTTATTCATGCCTTGTATGTATAGTTCGTGTTAAAAACGTACGTATTGTATTAATTTACACAGATTTCAATATTTTCTAAATGATTGTAGTTTAAATATAAAATATTATGATGATAAAAAAAAAAAGAACATTGTATATACTATGAATTATTTATTAACAAAGAGATACTTGATGTTGAAATTTAAACTCTGAATACTGTATTGATGATATAATACTTGTATTTTGAAGAAACGTTATTAATGTTAACTAAATAATAAAAAAATATCTTATAAATCCAGAATTGAAAATTATTTTTTGATTCTCTTGTTCGTAGGTAATGAACATATTGAAAAAAAAATGTTTTCAAGGTTAGGTATATCTAATTAATCGATACAATGTAGACGTAGTCTAGAACAACAACATAAAAACATTACAGCACCTAGAAATAAAATAAATGTCAAAGAATTCATAACAACCTATGTATAGCGTTGAAAAAAAAAATGATTGTTTGTATAGCTTATATTTTATTTTTACATTTTTCTTTGTTTCCGTTTGTCACCGGAAGTACATAGGGACAAAGTCGACATTTACGTGTGTCGGATACATAGTAAAAGGTTCCGGACGGCAGAAAACAATCAAGATAAAGTTTTTCGGAGAATTCAATGGTCAAAAAAAATAAATACTTTATCGTCTCAATTATTTGATGATGAGCTTTATGAATAATATTATGACAACAATGTATGGTATGTGTGGTGTAGGTGCGGATAATATACTTAAGGAACAATATACAGTTTATTTTTTTTACAGAGAACTATTTAAACTTCTTCGAACTACAAGCTTCTGGAACTTGAGGCGCATATATCAATTAATAATTTGCACAGCAACATACAGTGACCTCACGCGAGTATGTTTATAATATAGCACATTTTTTTTTGAAATTATTAATTTCTATAATCAAAATTATTAGAAACATTATATAGAAACAGATAATCAGATTTTTCATAATAAGTTATCGATAGTGACTGCGGTTACGGGTTTAATTGTTACATATAAAGTACGTGTATGTATTTTTGAAATTAAAAAAAAAAAATTATTTATAGTTTAATCTCCTCAATTGTAATATTGTCGGAAGCGTCTTACCGAGTATCAATATACTTAATTTTTTTTCAATGTTCACCTTAAATTTTTCTTATTTAGAACCCTTAAATTCGTATTCAACCAACCGGAACTGACGCAAAAGTTAATATTACGAACCGGAATGCTGTTCCGGTCCATTCGATCACCGCTTTTATTATTATCGTTTGACATTCTTCTTCATTCTATACACTATAAAAGCTGTCTGCAACGAATGCAAAACGCGTTACAATTTTAATATTTCAACGAGTGTGATAAAAAGCGATTTTTTAATTTTGTATCGTAACACCGTGTTTCTGTAATATTGTACTCTTCTTTACAAATGTTTTTTTTTCATTATAACATGCATACAATTGTTTTTACTTTATGCGGTGTTGGTACTTTTCTAGTATAAAATAAATAATTGTTATGGTCTACTACTATCCACAGAAAATCATTAAGTTTTCAAGATCGCCCGTTTGTACTCAACGGATACAGTAATCATAACCGTTATAATAGATAAATATTCATTTTTTTTAAATATAAACACAAAGTAGTAACTGAACAAGATATTACGACAAGCGCTAGTCTCGTTTTACTGTTCTCCATACAGTACAATACTTATTGATATTGTATGATTCAAACTATTTTAAAGTTAAATAATATAATATCTTTTAATTTTAATTTGAAATACGTATATGAGCGGAATTTGTTTAGAATTTAATTTTTATTAAACCATATTTTTAATTATTTACATTGATTTCTAAGTGATTTTTTACTTTGTATTAATAGGAACATTAGCCTAACCTATTTAACCTAATCTATATTGGGAATATCGAAAAACAACATCATAAGAGTAAAATTATTATATGCTCAAATTTCTGACTTGAGTACAGAAAATAAAATCTAATATTATTGTAGCATAAGTATTAACATTGATACCGCCTGTTGCTTACCAAATGATGAGTTTAGAATTTAAACATGGTAGATTACTATGTACATAACTTCACGTGATTTTCATCTTGTCATGTATCTGAAATACAACTATACTGATCTCGTTTATCTTATATTAACTATTGAGATACTTATAGTATTGTTTACTCTTTTCTGAAATCCTCCGAATGCTAATTCTAGACATTTCTTAGATTCATCACATTCTCAAATAATTTAAAACTGACTTCTATTATTTTCTATTTGTAGCTAAAATCGGTGAAATAACTTGCAATACACGTTGTCGTATTCCTTTCTCAATCCTATTTTCTACCACGAATTATGATTCGAATAAAGTGCTCCAATGATTCATTTAATGTGGAGGCTTGCCAACAAAGACCAGTATTATCTATTCTAAACAGCCTAGTTTCTGATGAACAATATTTGCGTTTATCATATTATTTAGTAGTTTAAAATAAATTAATTTTCAATAATTCTATTTTTGCCTTTTGAGCCTGTCTCGTACCATAGTAAATCAAAATTAAATATTTGATGATATGTCAACTAAAAAACAAAGGTCTATAGTGAATGAAATATTATGCATAATGTCATGATGTGTTTTACATCAAGTAAAATAATGAATAACGGCGGCTGTATTATTTTAATTAAATATTTTATTTTAATCTAATTTTAAAGTTATTTAAAATTTATAATAATAATAGTATGTACAATGCATTCTTTAAATAATTTAATTTATTGATAACAAAACGTGAAATTTTAGAGTGATATTTTATCGTTCATTACCAATACAATACACTTAATAGGTAGTAAATATTTTTCTTTTGTAACTAGTTCTTCATTACCTGTCGTATAAGCATAGTTTATCGTCCGATCCGTATGATTCACGTTTCGAGGGGTATATTTAAGTTTGATGTCTTCTACTCACGCCATCATAAAAATCGTGACGTGTGTATAATTGCACACAGGTGACCCCATTTTACGCACGGGAATCAATAACGCATTCCGTTTGCATATATATATATATATATACATATATACATATATAAATGATATATTATCCATAGCGAATATTATTATCATTATCATCAAATGATTTTAACTTTCGGATAGTGCTTAAAAATATATTTCGCTTAAAAACTTTATAATATTCCCTTGAACGCTGTCGTGTTAAAATGACAACCTATACGATATTTTCTAATTTCAAAGGCGTGTTTGATATAAATCATTCGTTTGATCATTAAAATTCAAAACATATAAATGTACGGGAAACTGCAAAATACAATTTTCTTTTTCGAATATTTATCGGAAAATCCGATTGGTTGGTGGTCCGTCGTTTGACAGTGTTTTTTTTCCAACAAAGGGGCATACGCTATAAATCAAAAGAGTCTCCGCATACTTGAGTCCGCTATTATTGCTTTTGTATCTGTCCGGGAGACAAAAATCGCAGCGAGGGGTTATCGTGAACAGCTAAAGATTCGGTTGATGATTTATAGGTGTGAACGTGTTGGGTTTTCTGCTGCCAGATTTTGTTTTCTGATCGGCAGCATGCCCATATATTCTGATATGATGTATACGTTACAAGTTCGGTGTTTAGTATATATATTATATATATAATATTTCTATTGTCTATCTAACGGATTATATTATTATAACAACGGTAAATCCAATACGACGTTGCCAGCGACCAATTAAAAGTCAGCGGATTTGCCGTTCCTTAAACTCTGTTAAATATAAATTAAACTTATTTTTAACACGGTAAATTAGGTGTGGTTCTTATCAAATAGGTATAAAATACAGATCTGCAATTATGTCCAATTATATAATTACTGTTTAATTTTCTGAAACCAAACAAGAGAATATTCGTTTTTTGTGAGCAAAAAAATCTTTCTTTAAAATGTAAAATTTAAAAATTTTCAAAGTCAAAGTGTATAGCTATGTTTTTTTTATGTAAGTACTATTATTTTAGAATTACTAGAGTGATAATATTGGCAGTGAGTCGTACACACACACGCACAATCATTAAAATTGAGTTTTTATTTAAGTGTAGATTGTCATTTTTGTCGACAAACTATGATACTTATAGTATTACGATGTAATATGATGATATTTTCTTTGTTTATCACGGTAACTTCGACGAACTTTATAATACGAGATGAACACGTCATTGGAACACAACAGTTAATTTTATTTTAGATCACACGATCAATGTTATCATCGCGCGTCGTCGTCAACGATTAACTGTGTCAAGTAATCCCCTGGGTCGTAATAATATGCCGAAACGTATATTATAATATATCATACACACAATGCGTGTGTACACTGTACATCGTAATAATAAATTGTACTCGTATTTGTGAGTATAGGGGTAGAGGTGGTAGTGGGGGGTAGTGGTGGTGCTTTTGGTGGAATTTCACACATAAAATACACACATATTGTATTTATATATATTATATGGTATGGAGTTTAAATATTATACACCGTGAACGGGAATGTTTCTATAGGTTTAATAATAGTCCGGAACAACAATAACTGATATTGGCATCGTTAATATTATCCTTCAGGCTTCGGTTTTTCGATAAATTAAAACGGTCTTCTCCGTCCTTGGAAGACGCACGGTGGGTTTATATATTGATGCTTACTATATATTTGCACTACGGATGTCTATCTACGGGTTATATTATAATTGTATGGCCGCCGCGATGTAATTGAAACAATAGTATAGTAATAATAACATAATTATACGAGCCGTCTATCTGATAGCGTTTAATCTACCTACCTAATTATTAATGACGATCAATAATAACGACTATCGTTTATAATAAATCTCCGATGCGGGGAGAGTGTGCGATAATAATATACCCAAACTAATAACAATAATAATTATTGTAATAATAAAAAGTGTTTCGTATTACATTTATTTGTGCCGAACACGGCGGCCAAGTTCGTGAAAACTATAATCAACGCTTCGAAAAACATATATTCGAACTATTGAGAGTGCTTAACACAATCAGCATCGCAATGACAATATTAAAAAAATAAAACCTATTGCCGTTTATACACGACGAGTTATTTGGGTAAATATTTACAGAGTTTACGATGTGTGTCATGACGTCAAGTATGTGGAATGGGGGCTAACGTGTCGTTTGTACATTTATATATAATATATGGTCGCAGTGCAACACGTTCGTGTTGTATGGGTAAACAAACGGTTGTAATAACGGTCCTGTTTTTGATTAATCAGTCGTCGTCACGAATAAATATTTTAATCTAAAGTGTGATATTAAAATCAATAATTACAATATCTCCTCTAAGCTCGTGTTAAACACGATAATAACGATAATATCAATAATATCTTACATCCATGTTTAATCTATGCGGTTATAAAATATATCGTATGATATAATATCGGTATCACAACGGTATCTAACCTAACCGACCGTCGTATGTTTTGTTTCTACGAGAAAGTAATATTAAAATAAATTAGATTCAGTGACGGCGCCTTGTATATGCAATATTGATACAGGCGTGCGTAGCGGAGTATTGACCGAATTTGTCGTTCATTAATAATAGACAAAAACAGAAGTATCGAGAATCCGTATTATTTATTGATAAACGATAACATACACTGCAATTCAGACGAAATACGTAACAACTAGATCATTCGATTATTTATTAAACTATTGTTGATATTTTATAAATAAAATAATACGTTGCTCTCTCTATAACAAATATTATTGTATTTCCTTCCTTTATTTAATGTTCGAAATCTAGAAATGGTATAACGGAAGTGGCAAATATTAAATGCCAATTACTCGCAATATAAGGTTAATTATAAATAAAAATAAACCACAGCAAGAAAAAAGGAATAAATGTACAAGTTGACCTCGTTGTTTGTATTTTAAATGACCGCTGTAATAACAGTATGTATATTATTTTTGAATTTTAAATATCAATGTATTTTTTTTTCATTTAAAAATACGTTTTATACGGTCAGTAGTTTAATTTGCATACCTATTTTATTAGTTTCTGTTAAAATAACAAACAAGTTTAGCTATAATATTTAAAGTTAACATTATTTAATTTAATTATTATTCGATTAGTCTGGTTTTTTTTTAAATTAATAATAATAGAATACTTTATGCTTCTTTACTGTTATTATTAATATTTATCTATTTTGATTTTCCAACTATTTAAAACAAATAAATAAATGCATGAAATTAATATAATTTAAAAATTTAAAATGATCAATAGGGGTTTTATTTGTTTCATGTATGATTTTCATCTCGTTTTTGAGCAGAAGAAATGATTTTAATTTTTAGTTATGGGGGTGATTTTTGTTGCTTTCAAAAAAATTGATTTGATTGATATATTTAATAATTTCAAAATAATACAATATAATAGTATTTTTAATTTTTGCTAATGTTGTGAATTATTTTTTTCTAGAACTATTTTAATTTTCGTTTAAGCATGTTTATTCTTTTTAGGCTATTAAAATATGGATTTGGAATATTAGACGTTTTAGTTTTTTCTTTCAATTCACATTGATGCAATTTTTTTTTTTTTTGCAGCAATTAAAAAATATTTAGTAAATAATCATGTTTTTTTAAGTGAGAGATTTGAATTTATAGAATTTGACAGTCAGGCGTATGCATAACTATTTCTCCATGAAAACTAAAATTATATTTTTACAAGTAAGTAAAAATGATATTTCTATATAGTATAGTTATACTTTTTAGCAGAGCAATTTTCGTAGTTTGTATATTTTATTTAAAATTTAAAATATTGAATATAGTTATTTTGTTGAGAATAATTTATTATAACCATAATACAATAACCCCTTTTTAATTTTTAATTTAATTACACAAATTTATTTTTTAAATTATATCTGTCAATAAAGAACAATCAATACTGCCTGCAGTTATATATATTTAAAATTTAAGTCCAGAGAATATATGTAATGAGAAATCAAAAATTTTCTATCTAAAAATGTTACGTTATAAGACTTCAATAAAAAAAAAAAAAAATGTGATTATAACTTATAATATACTTTATCGGTAAAAATTGATTCGGATGTGTAGAGTAATCTAAACGGACCATTTTGATTATATCAGGATGTTAGCATCTAAAATTTATTATTATTTTATTTTATTTACCTTTATCTTGTGGTAGCGCGAGGACCGATAAGGCTAGAAACGAACCGGCCACCAACAGGAGCAGAACGTGGCGGGCGGCTAGCATAGCACACCCAGCTACAGCTAATCACGCGCACGATGTTCTCGTCCACCCCGCGTCACATCCCAACGCGCACGCTGATCGCACCTGTACACAAAAAACCAAAATTAAAATCGTCAATTTTAATTTAATTATATTATTGTACAATATATTAAATCATAGATTTATAGATAATATAATATGCAAATCATACTGCAACTACAAGTTCCTATTAGATATATTTAATACAGGAGATAGATAGTTACGCAGTGTTCAACAGTCGAATAAAATAAATAATGGTAGCTGAAATCGAAAGTGCAACGTACCTCCATGACAAACACAAAATCATAACTTACTCCCGTCCTAACCGCACCGTAGATTTCAAAAAAATAATAATACGATTATTTTCAACATTGTCGAAATTTATTGTGCGGCGATTCGAACAAAATAAATCAAAAACAAGCCTGAAACTTGTAAGTCAATTGAAATAATAACAGTAATATATTATAGTAAGAAATATTTTCAGAAAATACCGTATAATGTATATACAATTTTAATACACAAATTCTGGTTCTGGTAATATCGATACCTATGTGGATTAGGGAGAAAGAGCGAGAGCGTAATACTAATATATTAATAACACGGTCATACTGTACGTACATGTATATTATTCACTGTACACGTAAATTGATGAAATAGTGAGTGAATGTGTCTAGTTCGAGTTTGAATCTTTAATACAAAAGTAATGTCATAGCACTATATATGTATTAAATTTTGAATCAAATTTTCACTGATCTGGATAATAATAATATTAAACAAACACAGCAATACAATGTTTTCAATAATTAAAAATTATCTTTTTTTTTTTTTTATTATTATGGTATCGAGGACTGGATGAGGAATTATGGTGCCAATACTTCTCCTCCAGAATTAAAAATTATCTACGATAGTGACAAATAAGTGACAATTATTGGCAAGAGTTTAAATCTCTTTAATTAAAACCGTTTGGCGTTTATTTAAACAAATAAATAAAATGAATAAAAAAAAACCACATTGTGAGTTTTTTCTTTGCATACACCATAATTTCAATATTCTTCATCTATGCTTTAGCCTATAAGTATAGTTGTTACATTAAGTAATTTCAAAATATATTATATTCTGTAATTTTTATAGTTTATAGTCGCCTAAGTAGCCGTTTAATCAATATACATATAATTTGTATTGAAATGTCAACAAACTGCCAAGATCGCAGTTATCCGCAATCGATTTGGGAGGAAATCAAAAAAATGTTGAATAGGTATAATACAACTATGAAACTTTCAGATTGCGAACACAACGACGAAGACGAAAACGAAGACTACGAGGAACACGACACCACAACATAATGACTGTACCGAAGATGACCGAAATAAGTTCTGACGACAGCTTGTACAATTTTATGGCGGCCATATTTACGGGGGGGAGGTATATGGGGGATAGATATAAGCATATAACCCCAACCCTCCCCCCTTGGTCTTTTTTTTCACTAGTAAGTTCAATAATGTTGGTAAGTGTACCCCCTTCCCCCGTCGAGGAAATTATGTTTTCTATCGTACCCCTCCCCTGGACAAAATCTTAAATACGCCACTGTAATAAAATAAAATGTGTGTGTCAGAGTTTGTATCTATATGGGCTCGCCGTTTTTTGCCGCTGTGTAGCACTCTCTGGAGATATAAATATATAATATAATAATAAAAAAATATAATATTGTATTAAAAAGATATTAAATTGTAATAAATTATTGGTGGGCAACCATGGCCGCCACCATTAAACCATTAAACTTCCGTTACAATTTTTCGTGACATCGAATTAATAAGCACGCCTCATTGCACTTCCTGTAGTATTTTTTCTCCGTAACCGTCTTGGAGCACGGCAGCTACTTCCTCCCTTGGTGGCCATAAAATTGTAAGGCAATCGGTACGGCAGCAACGCAGACACGGTCACTGCAGCAATCCAAAGAATTGATCAAGAATGATGAACGACACGGGGACCACGAGTATATGCGAAACGTCACATGTCAGTTTGCAGCGGCCTGGGCCCGCCTTCAGACCGTGGACATCAGTGTCGCAATGTCATTGCCGCTGCCGTCGCAGGCGCATCCGTTGTTTCGGTAAATTGACCATGCCATCGCCGGCTTTATTGTACTCAGTGTCGGATCTAGCATATTTGACGCCCGGGGCTAATAGAAATTTAGCCCCCCCATATTGTATTTGTGGTACGGGTTGTCAACAATTATAAGAGCGCCCTTATAT
>VUJU01003005.1:0-20658 GCA_009835225.1 Aphis craccivora | reverse complement strand
AAAAAAAAGAAATATATATATATAATAGGTGTTAAGTGTACCTCCTCGTTGAATAGGTCACTGCAATGGATATATTAAGTTTGAATTAAATAATAAAGAATTGCACACAAAAAAATGATTTTAGGCGGAGGAGTCTCAGGCTCAAGTGGCATATACGAGTATGTGTCTACTGTCTGCAGTGTCAGTATATATAATATTACTAAGCATATTTTATTATATATATAAAAAAATAAGTCATATTCATTTTTTTCTAAAAATATAGAATTTATTGTAATTAAATGCTTTCGATTTCGATTTATTTTATCAGAATTTTAACTTCAAATGCTTATAAAAAAATCGTGTTTTTTGATGCATTTAAATTACTTTAAAAATATTTTATTTTGAATTTTTCATTAGATTAAGGTTTTTGATTAGGCCCAACATTTTTTAATACTTTAAAAACTACGAAATAATTAGTAAATTTCAAATGCTTTTAAATAGTTTATAATTAAATGTAATCTGATATTTTGAAAATTGTGTTGTATTTACTGTTAAATATAAAAAATAATGATTTAATTAATTGTGAATTGTTTTAAGTTTCTAGTATTTCTACGATGAATATTTTTTGAATAATCACAAAATTACTTAAATTGTTATTATAGCCTATAGGTATACCTTATAATGGTTTATGTACGTCTGAACGCTAAAATTTGAACTTCAATCTCTCATATCCGTTTGAACTAGTAATCTAATTACGATTTATACAAGTAGCTAGGTATATAAAATTTAATGAATTAGAAACACTTAGAGATAATACTATATTACATCGATGATGTCTATTAATATCGAGCAATGTAGTAAATTTACTTTTTCTAAGACGAAAATTACTATTAGGTATATATATGGTTCTATGTTAACATTAAATGTGAGAATATAATATACGTCTTTGTGAGGTAGGTAACTACAGCGATAAGTTTTTTAATAATTTAATATTAAATAGTACAAATGAAAAATAATTATATTTAATGATTACCTTCTGTATTTGGTTTGCGATAACCACCATATCTGAACTCCTATAATGGCCCTAGGCTAATGGTCAAATTAACCAAATAACACTGCTTTATCGGCCTAATAAATATTCACACATTAACTCATTTATTATAATAATTAAAAAAATATACGATAAACTATACAGTTTATGTTTTAGTGGTTTGGTTAAGAGCACATTAAAAACAAATTATAGTTTTTATTATAGATGCTACATTGGCGTTTTTCTGTCTGATCATTGATCAATAATTCCGTCCCGTCTGACCACCATAATATGATTTTTTACATGATTACCTAGTTATATCTGTGTCTGTTTCTTTCAAACATACCAAAAAAAAAAACTAATTGGTTATTTTAATATTTATTTCTAAGTATCATAATATATTTTTTTAATTTGACAATAAATCATTTAGTACTCAATCGAGACCATTGAAAATACTGTGTTTATAAGTTAATCGTTAGGCGTAGTGGTGTATATTCAGGATTTATCGACAATGCAGAAGTTGTTGCTGGGGGGTTAATAGTCATTTTCATAAGTATTGCAAATTGCACATCAAATTATCAAAAGTTTTAGGTGTTTTAATTAACTAATATGTGTATTAAATTATTCAATAAAAGAAAATGTGAAGCAAACATACCCTCGACTTCGCCATTATTTATAAACAAAATACAACCAATGCAATGTTATACTAAATTATTTGAGTGTTAGTCGTATTGGCAGCATTGAAATACAATTTTCTTATTTTACTTTTCATTTTAATTATAATAATACTTTTCGCGGCGATATTATGCACATAATGATCATTTCCCCGATAATAGAATATTATTACCTTGGAGAAAGCTCGAATTTATATTAATATATTATTAATAACTATCAAACGCTATAGATACATATTGATGTAATAATACATTTTAATATTAATATTTTATGGATAGTACGTACTTAAAGACCTTGTCAATTTTCGTTTTATTTACTACCTACTATTTTTTTTATATAATAATCGTAAAACTATTACTATGCAGTACATACGCTTGTTTTTTTTTTTACTACGGAACCGATAAATCGATTTAATTAAAAATCGATTCGACATTTTTTTAACAGTTTTAATTTTCTAGACATACAATGGTGATTAATTTTAAATTGACTGTGTTTACTGCGTGATGCTGCGAGTTATGCGGATAAACAACAACGGTTTTATATCAAACCAATTTAACAGCAGCTCCGACCGTAATAATAACTTAATATAATATTATTGTACCTAACACGATTGTACGGTAGTACGTGATATCGTAAATATCTTTAAGTTCTTTATGAATAAATGTATAATATATTAATATGGACCTTACCTTGTTAAAAATATTTTATTGTTGTTGGCTTATTGTCTATAATGTATTCATTACTACTGACGTGCTGTGAAGGAATTAAATAATATTACTAAAGAGACATTATAATTTCTAATAAGTAGGTAGGTAATACACGAAAAATAATGAAACTGCCATTGTAGCAATAGATTGATTTTTCCGCGGTTTTTAGATATACGAGTAGACATTTAACAGCCGACTCCCGTGTTACGGTATGGTACCCTCACAGGTAATCAATGTATAATATGTAAAATAAAATTAAAGTACGAAAAGAAAAATAAGAACGACCCACTGTGCACTTATTTGGGGTGCGGTGTGTTTTGTACGGAACCGTTTTTCGTCGACGGGTATACCTATTATATTCTACATATATATAAATATAGTATATATTATTATACTTATATACTATATATATATAGGTACTAATCATACTGTAGACAACAAATAATTTTCGTAACATACTATGTAACTATAATGTACGAGTATGATGTGTATAGACGCGCGTATCATATACTCGCGGTGTTCACTAATATTATACTTTTTACCTACGTTTCGTATCGCACAATGACCACGTTAACTGCTGTGCGACGACGACTTGACATTGCAGACGGGAAATTATAAGCCGGCTAATAATAATTATACAGTCACCTGCTCGTCTCCTCTCACACCCAAACTCTGCCCCGTCAGTATTCTGTTAGGCGTATTAGCGTTATTACATGTACAAGTTGCTCTCGTATATATAATATGTGTTTGAGTAGTGCGCTTTGTTTCCGGTTCCGTTTCGGTTCGTCACGGTGTAAAGTCGTCGATTGCCGGGACGATACATCGGTGCTGTGCGTAAATAAATGACGGAATGACAGTGCCCCTCAAGCTGTCACGTCTCCACGCCCATATGTATGTATACAGAGTCCTCATGACGCTCATCTCGCGTACATGCTGTTTTCGTCGGGGTCGACGGATGAGTGATTGTAATTTGGACGGTTAGGACGTCATACCCGGTATGTGGTATACAATGGGTATAATTGTGATGTAGGCAATTTGTATACACACATATCGGTGCAGTGGCGTAACTGAGGTCCCGCAGACCACGCTTTTCCGAGGGGAGCTCACGGTAATTTGGGGCCTTTGGTTATAGGGTTATGTTTGGTACAACAATTTTTAGGGGCCCATTTTTATTTTTGCTGGGGGCCCAAACTTTTTTGTTGCGTCACTGTATCGGTGACGACGATTGAGATTATGACGATGGTAAATATTATTCTCTACCATCGTATTAATGTGTTACATTTATAGACAGTATTCTTTTTGGCCTTCCGTCATTCGTCTCTGCAGGGCCGAGTCAAGTAAATGGTGTCCTGTGCGGGACTACCGATATCTACTACACTCGTCGATTTGTCGTCAAAATAATAATATATATTATATTTTCGCGTCGTCGATAACGTTGCACGTGTGTTGTTTTTTCGGCCGTCGGTATGGCGCCAGTCGTACTTAATATTATACACACTCACACACGGTCAAGACGGCCGACCGGTACAGGTATGGTATTAGTGTATACACGTATAATGCATATAAATGCACCTATATGCGTGTTCGTATATTAGCCCGGCGCCGATTGTGTTAATTAAATGTCATATATATGTTGCCTCGTAGACAATAATTGTAATATAATTGTCGCGCCGGTGCAGACGTATTATACCGCGCCCATATACACACATATTATTATAATGCATATAACAATAACACAATATACACCATATACCCGGTATTATGAAAGGAAACGCTCAATATCTTTTATTATGTCGAGTCCGACTTAGCCGCCGTTATCCGCATCCAGTTTGTTTAATAAAACGCACTATCCCGGCTCCTGATCCTATTAGTTATAATCCACTGTACGGGTTTTTGGAATGTTTTTCGAAACGCCATCATCAGATGTCTGTAATCGATGTCAATCATTCGCGCTTTGACTGCAGTCGTATTTAACCGCAGATAATAAAATCGTTAGTAATTTGCTGCAGTGTTTTTTTTTTTTTTTAGATAGAGATTTATACGCGTATAATAATATTAGGTATATGTTAAATGTCAATATTTGATACTTTTAATATTTTATGACTCATGAGCAGTTCACACGTGTTTTTGGCCCAGTTCACTGCGGCGCTTTGTGATAATTTATTGTCGGTCACATCTGACTGACCGAGTGTACATGCGGATAGATCATATAATATTATTTGACCGGAAGTAAGATGACGTTTTTTTCAGAAATACAAGAAATTGTAGTCGTATACAAGAAGTTCTATTTTTTCTTATATATACTTATCTAAAAATTATACACAACTTAGATAACCGATTTAAATGTGTATTTAGTGTATGCTCCTATAATAAAATTATAAAAAAAAAAATACATTTAATATTTATTCATTGAAAATACTTTATTATTGAACCCAATCGTAAAATCATTAGTACCTATATAGTTCTATACCGAACGATCCGACAAACCTATAAAATACTTAAAATAAATATATATAGTTATATAGGTATCGCCGCCGCCGCTTTGTAATTGGATTTATGTTGGTTTTAAGTGCTTGTGCGCCAATTGGTAAATTTATTGCTTCGATACAAACGGCTTATATTTGTTACATATTATATTTTATACCATACAGAATTTGTATACGTAGATATGTGACGGTGCGCACACGTGTAGGATAACGTATATATAATTTCGGGAATTGGCAAAAAACCGCATTATTTTTCTCACATATTTTGTCGGACACTCTATAATTCCCAACATTGATTTTTATTTAAAATCGATGTTTCATGGCTAGTCCCATACACGTGTGCAATGGGCGTTTGATATATTGTTACTATACGAACTATATATATATACACATACACATATAATATATATTTATAAAAACGAATGAAAGAAAAAACAAATTTAAGTATATTATGCGCGTCATTGTGTGTTATATTATTATATACGTTAGTATAGATGGCCAAGACGCTTAATAAAATATACATATTCTCAGAAATCTTAAGCCAATAATAAAAATTAAAAAAAACCCATCACAAACGGAACTATTGTAGAGATCACACACTCAAAGGATATAGGTTCATAACCTAATCCTTTGATCTTAATATAACATCGTATTCACAGTTTAAAAGTTAGGAATAGCAATACTTTTTGCATCCGTATGTGGGATAAGAAATGATGATTAAGTTTTTTTTTTTCCAGCGATATCGCTATAAAGTTAATAATTAAAAAAATATAACATCGTCACTGCCGTGCCGCTAATTAAAATAGTCGAAAATAGATGTACGATAAAATACAATTGCATTTATTAAAAATCATTAAATACTAAATAGTATAAAATAATATCAATAAATTCGGTTTACCAAATTATCTACGTGTACCTATTGCAGAGTAGCGTTATTCGAGTGCCATGGGTTCTCAATAACTACGCGTCATCGCTACAGCGGGTAAATATATTATATTTATATAGTAATTATCCCAGATGTTTTCTATTATTTTTACGGAGGTTTATCATTATAACGTCTTTATAATATTATTATAGTCGTATAATATATTTATTAATTATTAGTTATTACTTATTACCTAATCGAGAAATACAGACCGTGTTTTATCATCTTCTTGACGTCTCGTCAGACTGTTGTATCCACCATGACGTGTTCAAGTGTATAATATTAATATAATAATACAAACATACATAGGTAGGTATCTCGTTATTTATGTACACTCGAAAAATCGTTGAACGAATAACAAGATTTTCTTCGATCGATACGACATTTATTTTATTACATTTTCAATCTGTGCGAATCCAGTGTCCAACAACCGCGGAGGCTGCAGCTAAGTGTCTGCGAGTTGAGACTTGAAATAGACTTATTAGTTTGAATAAGTAATAACGCAATGGCTAAAAACACAGTTACGTACCGACGTACCGTAAGCAGCCAGGGACCAGAACGGAGGGAAGTATAATATTTAAATATATTACGTAGTCGAAATCTGGATAAAACAGATTTTTTTTTATATCTATTTGATCTGTCTCTCTCTCTTTCGTTTCGTCTAAAGCCAATTCTTTTGCCCGTGCGGCCATAAAATAGATCATTTCCGTTCAATAGACGGATTTCCGCTCTATTCTGCCGCTATATCCGTTCTATATCGAGATAATACTATAAGTTATAACACGTTACTGTAATATAATATATACGTACACACCAGTGTTTGGTGATCTAACTAGAAAATATTTTCAACTGTAAAAGTATCATTGATTTCTAATTACCTAGGTATTTTGTTATCAATTTATCATATCATAATAAATTGTGTTAGAAATTGGTTTATTATTATTTATTTTTTTTATTATTTCATTATCAGACAAATTAAAAATTACAACCATACGGCATACATATTTGGTATATTATATTAACCTAAGTTTTATAATATTTTATATTTAAATAATGTAGGTATCTGGTATATGTGTAATATTATGCCTGAACTTTAAAATGCGTGGCAGCAGAATTTTACCAGAAATCCGATATCAAAAAATATTTAAAAAATATTTTGTTTCCACGTACACTCGCATCGCCGTTGAATGTTGATATAATGATAAATTGATAAGCAATGACATTTATTAAAGATGTATATTTGGATTGCATAATTGCATAATACATTTTAATTTTCTGGTTTATCAGAACTCGAAAATATTAAAATTATTGTTTTCGTGGGTTTCATGGAAATTTAATGATTAAGTCAGATAATTTATTTACATCAAGTTCTTAATTAATATATTCAGGTATGGAAATATGGAATGATATGAATCTTCAAGTTGCAGGAGTTGATTATTTATATAAATATATCATTATAGACTTGTATATTTATGAATGGCAGAGCGGGGTTTGTACGCACGAGTGTTTGTCAATTTCGCGTTATGGGGAACACCTTTGTGATACATATAAATGTGAAAATGGAAATCTTTATCACTCGTGTTCTTTGCGAAACTGCTCATCCAATCGGATCATTTCTCATCAATCTTGATCATTTTATTTAAACGAAAGAGTACATCGTGGAACAGGTTTTAAACCTATTTAGTATTTATTTTTCTATAAGTTAGTGAAAAAAGAGTTATGAATTTTTCAAATATAATCTAGAAATATACGCACATAAAAATATTTCTCTTATAGTCCTATTTACCAATTATTAGTTATTATTAGAAATTAGTTTTTTAGTGGATAGTTGATGTAGTACGTAAAACTTTTTCATTTTTTGGTTCGCACTATTGAAACTATTCAGAAATATCATCTGTATACACCAAATCAGAAAACCAAAAATATTATATAGGTATTTATCCAAACGCGTTACGCTAAACTTTAGCAGTGTTTCCCAAAGGGTGTGTCGTGAAATTTGAATAAAGGTGTGCCGCGACAACTTGAACTTGAACATCATTAGTTGAAATAATACGTTATTAGTAGATGATATTTATATCCAAAGTGTGCTGTGACTTATAGTAACTAATAATAATGTGTCGCGATGGGAAAAAGTTTGGGAACCGCAACTGAAAGTTAGCATTGGGCAACTAAATTTAACACGGATACATTTTGTACGTGTACCTATCGAAGTGCACCGGGATAACTAGTACCTCCTATACTAGTTAATTTGACATTTTGACTTATTTCTGTACATAACACTGTGCTTTTCGTAAATGCAAACTTTAAACATTTCGAATGCCATAATTTACAATATATAATATTATATTGTTTGCGTGTACTTGTTTTATTCAACGTGTTCTGTGCATAATACAAAATTAAAATATTCGATCTACGACGACGGCGCAGGCTTCATAATATTGCAGCCGATATCGTCGACTTTTGAGTCCCTCTTCCGGCGCACGGTGCACCCGTTGCCTAAGCCGCCGCCGCCGTCACTGTTGTCCTCCAAGCACGTGCCGCATCCGCAGCCGCAGTCGTACACCACGCGGATCCGACCGGACCGGACCAACCGCGCCAGACACTGGCGGTACGCTCGCGACGCCCGCCGATCCGCCCACACGCAGTAGCAACCGTCCCGCCGGGCTCGCGCGGCCATCGTCTCGTCCCGGGCCAGCCTGTATTGTACCGTGTCCATGACAACGTCCGCGTGCACCGGAAGTCCGTCGCCAAAGTGTTCCAACAGTATGGCCGTGATCAGCGCCGTCGCGATTTCGTCTTCCGGTTCGTGTAGGTCCCAGTCGTCGTCATTTGCGGATTTGAGTTTCCGATGAGCCATCGTGTCCGATACTTTTAAACCGCACGTTAACCCATCAATGTGTCCACCATGTTTTGACAAGTGTAATTTGTGTTATTGTCGCGGTGTTCACGGTGTTTAATGTGTTGTATATGAACGTCGCGGATGATCGCTATGGAAATGGTCAAGCGCACGGTCCAGCAAAGTCATGCTAAACAGGCATACCTACGTCTGTTTATCATAGAGTTGCTGTATAATAATTCAGTTATTTCATGTTCTATACGAACAATGTTATACGACGATGTAGGGAAAGTTTAAAGTTGGGATTATATTTAACCGGCATTTTTAAAATCCAACAACGGCTTTAATATTTCTAAATTATATCATAGAAATTATAATACATGATCAATATTATTATAAATATTATAGTAATCGCGTTACCGTGTTTATTATTTTTTTTTAAACTATCTACCAGTAGTCAATAGTACCTATTATAATATGTATTTATAAGGGTCGTTGTCACTGGAGACGCGATTTTCGTTTCTACGAAGTAAATAATATATCTATATTATGTAATTACTGCGGGAGTAACCGAGTTGGTTCCAGTTTGTGTTCAGGTCAAATACCTAATTACAGTTGTAATTTCATTTTTAATAATTGGTACAAAATATAAATTAAATATTTTAAATATAAATTAGATAGTATAAAATATAAATGTACCTATAGGTATATGCTCTATGGCAGCAATGTATTGTTGGATGGAGGTTTAGAAAATTATCGCCAATAATATCTCTAGTAATACCCCGATCGATTAAGTTAACAACTATACGTACTTATATATTGCTATATGAAAATAATGCACTGTATACTGCAGTCTCAAATAACACATCATCGTAATTTTACTTGTAACTAGGTATATAAATTTGTTTTCGTTTATACATTGATCGTATTTTAATGTATATTGTTAAACTTAGTTGTTTGTTATTATATGGAGTTTATGATGTTTATAGTGAAAAGGGAACTAAGTTGATTATTATTATTAATAACCTGCAAGCCTGCTACTTTAAAGTTGATAGTCCTAAGTACATTGCTAATAAGTATCTATTTCTTTTATACCATAAAAATTAACTATATTGGATATTCGTATAATCAGTGAGTAGGAAAGAAATTATGTAGTATTGCGTTCGTTATATTTTAGTATATAGTTATAACTTATAATACATTAATACGTGATTATTGGTGCTTATATTGCGCAGTATACTCACAAGTATAATACGGTAAAATTGGGAATCGAATACTTTATTATTGTATTCATTCCCTTTTGTGTTTTTGCATGTAAAAATATGCATATTACTTATAAGCTGTGTAACAGTTCACACGTCCTATTCGTTCTATATGGAATAATACCAAAAGTTTTTAGCGTATTATTTTTAATTTTTAATTTTAAGAGCACATTTTATATTTTCAGATAATTATTAATATGAATATTGAAAACTGTATAAATAAAAAAAAAATGATTTGAGATTATATGGCCGTGAAGTGAAAACCTTGATCAATGAGGATATATTGAAGCCCATACTTATTTTTTATTTATTGGAATAAATGCCAACCAGTGTTTATATACATTTTAATATGTGGATATATAAGTACTGCACAATAATACGTATATAAATAGTGCATATATAGACTATATATCATGAGCAAACAAAACAGTGCTGTATGGTATAATTCAGTTGAATGAAAAATGGAACGACTGCAGCAGATACCAACGTGCTATGACGATGAAGCGTTCAATTAGCCGAAGGTCAGACTTGACGGTTTACGGTGAAGTTGAAATGTACAAAAAAAATATGCTAATCTTAGAAAAGTCTGTAGGTGTATTATCATATATGCGTATTGAATAGTATAGGTATTTAATATGTGATTCGTATATTAGGTACATACTGCGATTCCTATACCTATTTTATACAGCTTAGCCGAGCTCGCGTGGATGTACTAATATATGGTCACGGACAGATGAATAACGAGAAATTATGATGTATCATTAGGTCTGCTGATGATATATAGGCGGGCTTTTCGTCGTCGGGGGGAAAGTCGTACGCACCCGTCTGCCGCTACAATACGCTGGTCGCGGTCGCGGTGGGGACACGGTCCGTAGTGGCGTGTCTTCCAGCACCGCGTTTGCGTGCGCGTCTAGACGACGAGGACAATATAAAAAAAAAAAAAATAATAATAATAATAAATATGATAATGATGGCGGCCGCCATCGCGACCGAACCGTAATAATAATAATAATAGTGAAAATATATTATTACTGCAATGTAATATTATTGAATATATTATAAATAGGTACGTGATGTATTTAATAATGTTTTTTCTCGGTCAATAAATATTATTTTATCGTACCTATCTATATCCACGAGATGGATAATATGATTTGTACAGTATATATAGACGATCGGGAGAACGCAGGAGTACGCAGATCACCAGTGCCTACGCATGCGCGCGTGCAATATACGTTATATATCACATTTTTATGCACTCATACGTCATATTATAGGTAGGTAGTTGTATACCTCAGTGGCTTAGTCGATCGACGATAATAAATAATAATACATCGTGAGCAGTGTTGATCGATCGAAATTATTACATTATTATTGTTTTAGTATAAGTTTATATAGGTATACATGAGGTGCCTATTATCTTGTGTGTATAATATAATATGTAATAATATGTATATTAGTATATTATATATATATATATAGGGCAGAGATAACGTCATTATATAGAAATCATATTATATTAAATAAGTATGTATGGAAAAATAATCGCATTTTATCGTGTAATATGTACACATGTTAATAAACAACAACTCGTCGTCGTTAAATGTACGATGTATAATTATAATGCGAGCGCATTATATACACTGTTTTATTATACAGTACATAGGTACCTATGCTGCATTGAACAACGATACCACCTTTTTATACATGTGTAGATCTGATATTTTCACGTACATATTATTATATTATGATAATATAATAGTATATGATTTGTACGTCGGTTAGATTGTTATATCAATTATTCGCGCGATGTATATCTTATATATTATATAGATATACATTATACACCTATACATACGTGTCTGTGGGATCTGGAAATATATATATATAAGTAAATTAATAATATAATAATACCGTGGCAGTAATACTGCTGCAGCGTAATTTATACATACGCTGCAGCAGAACACTGCACTTGTCCTATATTATGCACGCGTAATATCATTATACTAATTATTACACCGCTCCACTGCACAGACGATTTACCTTCACGAGTTCAATACATGCATATTTTTACCTAGTCGTGTATCGTATCATCATATTATATGAATTATAATTAACAGACATCCCGGCGGTACCAATCATATTATACCTATATTGTATCATCATAATATTAATTCGCATGTTATGCACATTCATTCAAAGACCTCTGAGTATACAGGCACTCTGTATAGTAATAATTATAATATATATAATGTGTGTGGGTGTTTGTGTGTGCATAAGCAGATTCTATAAATTATTTATTACCTAATCTAGTGATTCTGCTCAAGCTGATCACTTGTTTGTGAAATCCTAACTTTTTTATCAAACCCAAAACCGAAGCTCTACACGATATCTTCCGACCACCATATCTTTAATAAATATATCGACTTAAAATAAACTTACAACTTTTTGGAATCGTTTAATTATATATTTGTAATAAATATACAACACTTCATCTCCTTGTCGTCTTCTCCTTCTCTCTATCTGACTCAAAACCTCTCTTGTGTAATGCGCTTATGCGAATAATGTGTTTATGTGTGTAATAACCGTATTCTTAGATATAGACCCAAAAAATATATTAAAAAATCTTAGTTGGGATTTTTTTCCATTTTTGACTGGCCTAAAACAAATTACAAATATAGGAAGGTATACTCGGTGTATTATATACCTACTTTATTTTTTAGCTCTCGACTACTGATTATATATAATAACTTAATAAACTATTTGCAGCTGTATTGCTATATAGCTATTTGAGAATATTATAGGGATATTTAGAAGTGGTAGTTTTCTGTAAACGCCCCCTAAATTACTTATATTATTTATAAGTCTGTGGCTTATTATAGGTTAAAAAAAAACTTTTTTCTAATCTATCAAATCGCAGAAGTTATAAATGCAGCAAAATGCATTTATAAGTGATGATATTATATAATAGATGATATTTATATATAAGTATAGTGATACCAACATCACCGCATCGCTGCAGTTGCCCATATAACATAATTAAAACGTCGATTGTTACTATGTCTTTGTACGTACGCCTATGTGTATACACAATGAACTTGTCAAATTTCACGTTATACGAATAAGCTGCCGTCACAGCAGACAATGTATAATATAATATCACTGAAACATATTCGCGTCAACCGGATAAGTTTATCTATATAAATACTAAATAGTAATAATTTTTTCAACTCCGTTTTATCAGTTTATCACACGCTATCATCGTATATTGTTTTGGGTCTCGTCGCGAGTATATAACTCTATACGAAAAAAAATAAACGCCGTTTGCTATTTCTTACTGACGTTGTGTGTGTATTATATTTCAGCAGCGGCAGCGGCGGCAGCAGTATCGGCTGCAGCGGCGGTGGCCGTATCGGCGTCGGGAGTATCGGCAGCGGCCGCCGTGGCGTCGGCCAACGAAAGCCACGGACTTCAGAAAGACGATCATCCGCAGTCGGGAGAGTGTGCGCTGACGCACGCGGCGGTGCCGTTCGACGATCAGCGACGCACGGCCGCGGCCACCGCAGTGGCCATGGCCGCAGCCGCGACCATGATGCGAGAGAGGTCCGCCGTCGTGGCGGCGGCGATGGCTGTTCAACAACAACAACAACAACAAAAGCAACAACAGCAACAGCAGCAACACCACCAAATGCAACAGCAGCAGCAGCACTGTAGGTCTTTGATGGCAGCCGGCGGCGGTGGCCGCGGTCCAGCGGCCGGTTACGATTACTATTCGTCATCGCCGCCCGGTTACTACGGCGGCGGCGGCGGCGGTGGCGGCGCTGTGGACGGCGACGATAACGGCGCGGACGACGACATGGAAAACGGCGACGACCACGCCGACGGCGGCGACGGCAGGGACGGAATCGTGGACATGAGCGGCGGCGGCCACGACGCCTCGGCGGACAACGATGACGATTGCTACGGCGGCCCGCCGTCCGCGGGTGGCACCAACAAGAGGAAACAGCGCCGGTACCGGACCACGTTCACCAGCTACCAGCTGGACGAGCTGGAGAAGGCGTTCGGCCGGACTCACTACCCGGACGTGTTCACCAGGTACCTAAGTTCACCGAGTCTTATAAAGCCCTTTAACCTATAAACGCATATTATATATTCGATGCCATCTCCTTTACTTTTAAGTTAAATGTCTATGATATGAGCATATCGAATTCTGGTATGAATATGGTAAAATATGTATAGTAATATACATAAAAGTAATAGATATACATTATACATGGGTCCACAACGACCTACTATTTAAGCTTTACGTTTCTTTTATTGTATTAATTCCGAGAATAACGCGAAAACATCATATAAATCCAGAAAATATAACTTATTGATGTGTGAAAAAAAAAATCATAACATTTAATTCAGTAGAGCATGAATGGAATTTGTATAATATTATTGTATCTAGGTTATCGGATTACTAAAAGAAACATGCGATTTCATAAACACCTAAATCCTAATTATTAATTTATTTACGATTTATTAAATTACAATATACAATATACTTGAAAATTCCAAATGGTAGTATACCTATATCTGCTGTGTGTATAGAATGCAATCAGGATTTTTAGGTTAATATATGGGCGGACATATTCGATTATACTATTTATGCATTTCAAATCATGTATATATTATGTAGCTTATGTAGTATGTAGGTGCCCTTTATTTCTTCGTCCTTCGATGTATACCTAAATGGCTACTTATAATATATTTTTAAGTTTATTTGTTGATACCTGTAATAGAAATGTATAAATCTAACAATCATCAATAATTATTAAAAATTATACGTTATATAGTAACCCATGAGTTAAGGAGCATGTAATTTACGAGTATATTATATTATATACATTCCTATACCATAATATATATTTACATAAAAAAGTTTACTTATTTTATTTTTTTTTTCACTGCGCTGAATTAAGTTTACATTAAATCTTGTTTAATTGAATATTTTTTTCTCTAAAATTTCCTGCCCGTCTTTGAAAAATCTTATTTGGTCTTATTTTTTTTGTGCTACCCAATGATTTTATTTGTCTCAACTAAAATTAAATTAAATCTAACCATAAATGTGTAATAAAGAATCAACAATATTTATGAACGTATCGGAATTCGAAAAGCTAGTACTGCGAGTAAAATACACCCACAAACATCCGTATACATATACATATTGACAGTTGAATGTACTTAACATAATTTTTTTAACGAGCTTGTGTGTTTGTTGCAGAGAGGAATTGGCGTCGAAAATAGGACTGACCGAAGCCAGAATACAGGTAACTTTAAACTTATATTATTGTGTATTACCATTTAGTATTTTAGTGTAGTAAATTGTAAATATAATTAATTTACGTCTTAGATAATGTATAGTATGTAAATATTTAACTATTCATATTTCATAAGTAATATGATTATTCGATAGTAAGATGGGAACATATTATGGGTCGGATTTAAATGTTTGATAGACTATCAACATTTATAAATATATTATATTATAATATAATGAGTTATTTATTCAGCATGATTGAATGATGATAATTACAATCAAAACATTTTATCAGTACATTTTACGAGTACATTAATCGTTTGTAAGATTGTAAAATCATTTCTTAATTTCTTTTACTTTATTTTTAAATAATGCTTGAAAACTCTTACGCCCGTCCTAGCCCTCGTTAATACTAATAACACTAATAACAGTAATAACTATAGTAGATGATACCTAATAAACGTGAATTAATGCATTTATAAAAATATAAATCATGTATTGTTCATAAAATAATAGTATTCTATTAAACTTATACTGCAAAGTTTATAGGTACCTACATTATTTAAAACAACTTCTGATTTTCTTATAAATTCAATTTTTTTTCTTTTAATAAGACAAACATTTTTTACATTTCCATTGCATTTTTTAGGTAAAAACTTTTTTTATTAGAAAATGTATTTTAAATTTATTCAAAAGTACCTATATAATAAGAAAATCAGATATATTATAATTTTTGGGATATAAAAATTTAAAATTAACTTGAATTCTTAAATGAAAATGCAACCAGCATTGTGATACATGTATTTTTTATGGAATCACTTTAGAGGAAGTTATTGTTTTTCGAGTATTCTAAGGATATTATTATCAGGAAAAGATATGGAGGGATATGATTAAGTGAACTTCGTGGGTGCGTATATATAGTTTTGATTGAAATTTAATTATAATTCATTCCAATTGTTTAATATATAATATGACAAGCTTTTTCAATCATTATACTTAAAAAATTTGTATCCTAACTGCATATATATAATAGGATAATATTTTCTGCAAGATTTCATCTTATATGCTTGAAAATATTTCAAAATGACGATATGGTATTTTAATGTTGATTTAATAGAATAATCCTAGTTAGTCGATACCTATAAAACTTAAAATTCTTCTAATATTTTATATATATAAAAAAAAAAAGGAATGACATGAAAGTTAATCATCATAATAATTGATACACCATTATACCAATAATAATTTACGATAACGACTCCTGCAGTTCCGTTTGAGTCATATCTGAGTGGGACGTGTATCCATAATTAGTTATGAGATGAGTTGGTTGAGAATTTTTATAAAGTTTTACTTAGAGCATTTAGACAAAAAGTTGTTTTCATTGATTGAATATTGATTTTAAGATCAGATTGGAGGGTTTCGTTTGATACATTATGTTCATGGATAATGACGTAAAGTCAGATATTATGGAAATTTTAAATGTATTTATATATTATTATTCGTTTTTTTAATAGATATTGCCCGCGTCTGAATTCTTTCATCGTCAAGTGTCAATAATTTGACTACAGTTTTTTGATAACAGAGAGTTTTTTCTTTGTAGGGTTGAAGTCTTACATATAATATATAAGCGTCTATCGTCAATAAATGTTTTTTTTTCTGGTTTTCAATGGTATCTATATAGCAAAAGCCGAACCGTCTACACGTAACATAATTATATTATACGCGTGCATATTATCATCGTAATATTGTATTGTAAAAAAAAAAACATAATATGATATACAAACGACATAGGTACGCATAGCGCCGGATCGCCGCGGGCCGTTTGTTTTTTGAACGTTTCCAATTATAATATTATTATTATTATTATTATTATTATTAATACTATCATCGCCGTCGACGGTAATTTATTTGTATTTATTATTTCATCGTCGTTTATTTGTTTTTAATATTATTATTTTAAATTAACCACGGCGCGCGCGGTTGATGCAACCCGACGGCAGCGTACGTATGATTTATGTTATACAGAGTGATGGTGAAATTTTTTTTTCGTACATCCGAGCAATGCATCACATCTCCCGGCGTCACGTGATCTGCAGTATACGGTCTGAAATTTTATCGATTTACTCTCTAGAGCTTGATAATGCGCACACTCAGGCGATATATGTGTTTAAATGTCTTACAGATTTTCGAAGATATTTGTACGTTGTTAAAGGTTAAAAGCAAAATGTCGTATACCTCGGCAAAACGAAAAATTCACCCTGTATAGTGAAGTATTATGTTATAATAAATGTGCATGCATTGGCCGCTCTCCGGTATTTATTATTATTTATATAGCAATAATAATAATAATAATAATGTATTATTGAAAAGCCGGCGGCGGTTGCAGGGCAGCATCACCGGCGTCCCGTCGCGACTATATTACATTTAGTATGGTACATATTATTATAATGTTTTATTTTCTATGTATATGTGCGCGTCCGTACGTTGTCGTGTATTAAACGGATTATCCTATATAATATTATTATAAATATTATTATTGCATCGTACAACTATACAGTCGTCAATGATATTAAAACATTTATACAGCACTAACGAGCCGCCGCTGGATATTTAATAATAACGAGATAACGAGCGGCCGACGTCGTTATTTACATATTATTATTATTGTAGAAATATTAACAATGTGTACACATTAAAATTATACCTACTCGGTGTGTGTTTATTTGTGTTGTATATAAAATGTGAGTGTGTGTCAGAAGTCGATCCTAAGCTCATTAACGGATGGGTTGATTTAAAGTTTATCCCATAGCGCCTTACAAGAATGAAAAATGGTTTATTTACTGTACGGACGTATGGTTAATTTTTAATACACGAGGTTCATGCTGTATTCTTTAGAAGTAGCCGGCACACGCCGCAGATCGCATTACTTTATTTCGGTTTAACAAAATCAGGGGTGATATTATATGGTTTAAAATGCCTTCTCTCTTTACAAAAGATTCTTCTTGTACAACACGTCAACGCCGTATAATATCAGCTATCATACGAATACCTCGTGATAATTATATGAACATTTATATCCCTCTCGCCTTTCAATGTAATATACGACGACGCTTTTTTTTAGAAATTATATTTGTTCAATATCTATTTATTATTCATCGTATAAAATTGTAATACCTGTAACTTTTAAGAAAGATTCTGCAGAGTTACCTTGGCATGGTTTTAGACAGTTTTAGTTATTTATATTTAAATCTTATATGCTAATTATATGTCACTTTACGGGCTGCTCTCCAGAGACATTGCCCCGAAGATAGCTATTGCGATATAGCGGGAAGATACCACCATCGGCATTATATGTTTATATTATAATTTTTGCGTTCAGGGTTCAGCGCATGAACCAATGTCGTATTGTTATTAAAGCTTAAATACTAGAACGAATTGACCGTAATGAGAATCATCAAAGTCTAAGGTAAAAACATATTATTATGTGTCAGTTTTTTACGGGGTTTTAATTTTTAAGCGAGTAATACATTTAAGTATATTTATGTAAGTATATCTATAAAATAATGCAATTTAAAAAGCTCATAGCTCGTTAAAAAATTTAATTATTGTAAAAAATAACGTTCAAACATTGAAACATACGACTTTATATAGTCATATATTATGGTGTTCTTATCTTTAATTTTGATAATTTATTACACATGTGTTTTTTGAAGTTTTCTCCGATTGCTAGGAATCTATAGGATATAGTGAATATTCGATATAATTATTAATTAACATTAGAAATACAAGATAAGAATAAAGTATAGATATCTACATATAATTGCATTTTGGTAGAATTCATATTTAAGATCAAATCCTCTTAATGAGGTCACAAAAAAATGAAAAATCTATAAATTAATTAGAAAAATTACTAAAAAATATCTGTTCCGCTGCAGGATAAATGATAATAATACTACTATAAAAATATTGTAGACCAATAGTGTAGTATAAATTATTTATTTTTATGGTGAACTAAGATTTTATATGAATTCGTGAATTTGTCTTTCCTTTATTTGGATAAATACCTATGTAAATTTATATTGCATTTTTAATTTCTTGGGGATACAATTTCACCTAAAATAATTTTTTTTAAGTTTTTGGAGTTTTATAAATACTGTTCATAAATAAATTAGGTTATTTTTTCCCCACTGATTTTCCCCACCTTTCATCGTTTCATCACATACAAAACTTACGTATATGCACACTTTCAAGGGGTCATATATAGTCTATGAAATATAAACCTTGAATAAATTATGTAATCGGAGTATAAGAAAAATTATGTTTGTACTGTATAGTGTTAGGTATAGGTATACCATATTCATATAATTCGATTTACTCATTTCCGAAATATCTCTATAATACGAGTGTAAAATACAATATAAACTAATTTTAAAAATAAATTAAAAACATATTCCATACCGCAAACGTGTGGATATGTGTTAATACTTAACGCATTACATTCTCGAATAGGCAGTAACTACCTATATAGTACCTATCTATATAGTTATATTATATCTATGTACAGATTTTGACGCCATCTCAGGTTTTGCGCAAACGATTTCGCAATGTTTGTATTATAATATATTTGAAATTTGAAATCGAGGTTTCTCATTTTGTTTTTTAATCATATCATTACAAAATATAGATTCTTAGCGAAGAAAATAATATTAACATTTCGCTCTCGAAACTTTTTTGAGCAACATCGTAAAAAACCTCTAATAATAATAAATTATGTATACCTGTATACCATATATTAAGTATAATCTTAATATCTAAGTGGTATTTTGATGAATTTATTTGTTTCTTTTCGAGTTACTACTGTATAGTATTTTCGATCTTTAACTTATTGTACATTGTAAAACATTTTTTATACGAAATCTCAGCTAGTGCCGTTTCAACTGACAGCGGTGAAGTACGTCTATCGTCAGTGTATTATAGGTAGGTAGGTACAATACAGTACTGACGTATAATGTTGCCTATTAATTTATTATCATTGATTCCAATGAAATTATAAAAATATATCGTCAAATATTATAATAGCATATTATATTATTATTTTATACTGTCGATGGGAAATCGATTTTCGTATAATATAATAGCCATCATTCATGGAACATGACGACTCATTCGCGCGCGGGAGAGAAGCCGTTTTCGCATGTAAAATAATAATATATACATAATTTAACAAGTCACTCGCAGAACAAGGCGTATTATTAACCGAAAACTTCCGAGAATTCTTAAAAATGTTCTTGATGTATATAATATAGTATGCAGAGTGACGTCCGTGTGCACTTTCCAATCTATTATATTGTATAGACGAATGATGATGGGACATGCTCAAAATTGATCTCGTTATACTCTCGGTTAGGTTTTGTATAAATACGAACATTATATACGTATATTATACACGCACT